>JAUMHL010000004.1:6968909-6979302 GCA_032362345.1 Sandelia bainsii
TGTAGTGTGAACTTTTTAAGTTTTCCATAAATTTCACCCGAAAGCCAAATATGCCTAACTTTTTGTGAGTAGTGTATTTTTTTGAATGTCTTTTGTCGTGTGCCACATTTTTTTCAATTTACATATGAAAACCCATACAAACCATGTGTACATGCCCTCCTCACACTGATAAACATCTGAAATCTGTTTGCAGATGCAAATACATCTATAGATGTCATTATTTTACAAAATAAATAACAGGCAAAGAGTGAAAAACTTTGAGTGCGCATCTGATCTCGTTTCTTACAAAAGCCTGGAGGCAGAAACAGAGATATAATGAGGGGCAGATAAGGACAACTAATGTTTCAGTGGGAAGTCTCAACATGTCTGACAAAGAATGGTGGAGCTTATTGTACACAACACATTTATTACTATTTTATCTTGTGCAAATTAATTCCTGCCAATAGCTACTGCAAATTGGCCAGACTATGTTTTACTGTGCAGGAGGGACTTGGTTTTGTGTCTTTAGAGGTCTTTAAGACAGTGAAATAAAAACTCTTGAATAACTGAAATAGTTGAATAAAAAGTTCAGTTACCTGATAGAGCCAGATCCGGCTCCGTACACACAGTACGTATGTTGAGCACAGAGAAACTTTCTCCCTTCAGCAGATGGCTGTAAAAACAGCTTTCTGCTGTCAAATATGATTCTGCACAGTGAAGGTCAATCATCCAACTGAAGTGACAACGAATATTTAGGGGGGGGGAGACTTAAAACAGAGATACAAGGTCTTTGCTTGTGAAATGTCAACATATCATGATGTTATTGTGTTCTGAAATTCTTACATTCTTCTTTATTTATTTCTGTCAAATTGTTGCTGTTATTTACCTTTAAGATTATTAGTGATCTACTGTTTATAGAAATCTTAATGTTGGCAAGAAGCAAATGTTATTTAACGTGCATTAATTCTTAAAAACTGGTTTACAACTATCTTGGCTTGTGACTCCTCAGAATAAAGCTAATAAATGCATTCTGCACAGTGAAGGCAACATTACAACCAAACGGTGGTTAATGCTTTCTAATTATCCTCAAATCCCATAGAAAAGACTTTGTGTCCAGTTTAGGGGGCATTTCTATACGTCTAGGTCGACCACAGGGTGTTTTTATTCTCCTTGTCTTGTCTAATGCTACAGATTGTAGTCAGATAAAACAAAAGTTAAAAGATTGAAGTACATGGAACAAAGTTATCTTATCAAAATTATCTATTTCCATTCAGCCTCTCACATGTATCTAGTGCCAATTTTGGAACCACAGGTAGAAGTTTTCATAAAGTCATAACAAGAAAACCATGTTATAGTGTACAGTATATGACTGGTGTGTATGCAAGTTTGGCAGTCATTTAGCAATCACCTTTTCTTAAGTGAATGAATGAAGCACATTTACTCAGGTACTGTACTTAAGTACAATTCATGGTTCTATTAATTATGTCTGTAAAAACACATTTTACCATAATTTGAGAATTTGTCAAACATATCTAGACTAGACTTATACATTTATGTTGCAGCCAGCATCAAATTCTATGTTGTTTAAAATATATTGTTTTCTTATACATTCACTTTTGTAGTCTGAGTAGGATTTAGAGCATGCAATTTAGCAGTTTTACATGAGTATAGAGTTTGAGCAATTTCTACACCTCTGCTTGCAGATCTCAGGAATTTCTCACTGCTGCTTTATCTCTGGCTTTGAAAAGAGAACTGCCTTAGCTTGAACGTATCACACATATCAGTTATAAACGGTAGCCATTTTGGAGCCTGCTGCCAGATGCAGCCAGATTAAAATGTTTAAAAAATGTACAGTATATGTCTTAACACTTACTTCTAAACAAACAACCAGAAATCTACTGTGACTAGTACTGAAATGTAGCTATATAAGTTAGGTAAGCTAGGCAACTTTAGTAGCAGCAACTGTGCGACAACAACACAGTGGTTGACCATCTTGGATAACTGTGTCTTAGGAAAAGGATTAAAACCACTCATGTGTTGTAGTTTCATGTTAAACCAGCACCTCTATAACTCACTAATCAACATGCTATTTCTGACTGAAGTTAATTAGTGAGCTTTAGAGGTTCTACTCTCTAAATTAGCTAATTAGCAATGATATTCATCCTTTCAGCAAGTTTTCTCCCAAACTTTGATAATTACGCTGTGGTGCCACATCACACAGTAAAAAGCTGAAGTAAACATTTTTTTTTTTTTTAGCCAAACCCTGTCTGTCAATGAAATGTTATTTTTAGTCACATTAAAAGGAATGACAGGACATTTTAAGGATATAAAGAATCTTTATGTATTAAAACAATACCATTAAAATACTTTCATATAATAATCCAAATCATTCCACATATCTGATAAAGAGGGCGATGAAGATGCAGCCTAGTAGGGACATGGTTGCGGCTGAGAGGACCACCACAATTACACTTCCTGCCAGGTTTACAAGGGCGCCGAGTCCCGCACCCACTAAAATCTGAGCCAGCTGGACCATGCAAGTGAGTGCAGCACAATCCACCCCAGAGCCTCGCAGATTTTCATTGCCTCCTTTTAGCTTCTGTTGTTCCTGGAATCGCAGCGGGTAGTGTGGTCACGATTAGAGAAGGGGAGGAGAAAAAGAGAGGAGAGAGAGAGACTGATGTCGTCAATTTCTGTATAAGCAAATATGCTCATGGCAAAAAAACAACAGCTGAATAAACAGATTCAGCTTTGGAAAACATCACAAGACCAACTCATTTATTTAAATTTAAATTTGTTAACTATTATTCACAGTTTTCAGTCACGTGACTTGAGGAGAGACCTGGAGGACAAAAAAACAGAAATAAATTAGCATTTCAGAACTTTTGGTTCCCTCGTCCCAAAGTCTTTGAGTCCTCGTTCTTTGTCTAAGGTCTGTCAATAACACAAGGTCAAGAGATTGTAGTTTGAGTGTAGTTTATTTATAGCTTATCATTAGCTTTTTACTCCTGCCGACGGTGTTTAGTGTTCAAAAGTCATAAAAGTGTGTCTGTTCTTGCTGAACAAAACGTATCACAAAAGTTTCTTTGAGCTTATTTTATGTAATAGTGCACCAATAGAAAAATACCATAAGCATTTTGTCACATATTATAGGGTGTTCCTAACTTCCAGGTTGGCCTCCAAAAAACATCATCTCTACGGCACTCTATTGTATACAGCACACACTGCAGTTTTTCAATTAGTAAAAACTGTTGCTGCCAGAGCTACACCTTGTCTATACATATGAATCCCTTTCTCTTTGGCCATTTCATAGGTGAAGGACAAGAAATTCTTCATTGTAAAAAGAAAGCTGAGTAATGATTAGCTAATGTTAACTATCGTTAATCTACAAGTGTTAATTTCATTGTCAACTCAGCCAGTAGTGACAAGGCAGTAATATTTTGGACAGGTTAACACAGTAACTTATGACATAAATCTATCTAACTGAAATGAAAGTTCCTACAGTTTAAATGACCCATCACTGAAAGGAGGGACTGGGGCAGATTTAGAAGAAGTGTGTTAACACTGTGTAACACTAACGAAGCCTATATCTGGCTCGAAAGTAAATGAGAAAGTGACGTGACTGACAGCGGGTTTCAGCTGAGTCTTTTTTTACCCTCCATTTGTGCAGTTCTGTGATGTCATGTGAAAACTATGAATTGGGAAGATTTTATTGTTCAGTTTTGCACATAAACTTGTTTAGATAATTCAGTTTGCAGGAGGGAATCATTTTGTTCCATATTGCAACTAAATGTGGTATCTAATTACGTTTGTTTCCTACACTTCCCTGACATTAAAACACATTCTTAGAAATGCCAGTGAGTTGGCAGTGAATTTTAAACACGAGCCACATAAATGATCTTAACAGGTGGGATCCACATTTCCTGGAAATTTCTGATGCCAAAAATGATGCGTTCAAAAACAGCCTCCAGTATTGTGTTGCCAGTATCTAGAATGAACTACACACGTCTACACAAAACAAACTCTCCAGCCTTTTTAATACAGTGCTGTGAAAGAGTATTTGTCCTAAGTTTTTATTTGTTTGTTTATTTGTCAGACTTAAATTATTCAGATCAAAAACCAAATTGAGTAAACACAAACAGACTGGTACTATGATTGTGTGTTTTTTATTTGCTATGGTGATATATTATATCTTTGATACATTTACCCATAATTTCCTGTAAAGAAGCACAGATAATAAGAGAATTACCCTGGTTAAATAAAGTAAACGGAATTAAAAGTAAACCATTTTTACACATGAAGGTCATTTTAGTCATCATAAGGAGTAGCAATCTGCCTGTGAAAACAACAATGAAAGATGTCTCTTGTAGCTCTGATGAAGTTTTTCAGTGTTATTTTACTTGAAAGTTCAAATGCACAACAGAAAGCCTTTGTTATAAATCAGAAGCATAGAGTTTACAGGGCAGGGAGGTTCTCATGACTGACACCCACAGGTGCAGGATGCATTTATCATTTATTCTCTTCTAAATGTCAAAGTTTATTCTAGTTTATATTTACTTTCATTATTGATTAATTTGCAAATTCCTTTCTCCAACAACATTTATTTCTTATAAAATAGTGAAAAATGTTAAAACTGTTAAAATTTCTAATTGCCCAAAGTAGTAACTTTGTCTTTTTATGTCTGACCATCACACCCAAACTCAAAGATATAAACCACCATGTGACAAATCACATCAGTGAATCAATTATTCAACTAACTCTGCTATATTGAAAATTATTTTAGCATTGCCCACATAGCTCATATTAATAAATGTCAATGTCTGCATCTACAAATGAAGCTTTGTTTTTGGTTGATAGGTTACTACAGTCTGAATTCAAAATATTGGAAAGAGTCGTTTCTCCCTGCCTCGTGTTCACCAGAAGCCAAAGCTGTTAATCCGAAAACAACGCCCACCACTCCAAAAATACACGCTCTGGAGCTGGAGTTACTACCCCGACAGCATCTTGAAACTTCAGAGTAGTAACCCACATTCTTCCTTGTTGCAGCACAGTGCTGATCTCAGTTATGAAGTGTCCTCACCACTGTCAGGTGAAGACAGTGAGGGTAATCACTCTTGTGAAGTGACTCAAAGTACAGTCAGTCAAAGTTTCTGTTGTATAACTTATTTCTGTCCTGCTAGTTGTGGCAGAGTTGGTCGAGGAGCTTTTTAGAAGGATGCTGAGGCTTTTCATGTTGTGGCTTATGATTGTTTGCGCGCAGAACGATTTGGCTGCCTGCCAATTTTGTTTAATGTCTGACAACGTGTGGTGTCAAAATGTTGCTGGGCAAATGGACAGCAGGTCAGATCACACAGGGTAAAAGGAAAACAGACGGTCTATAACAGAACATAATTTTTGAAGGAGTACATCCCGGCTGTAATCTTGTTGTTGGAGAAGCCAATAGTTCATCTTAGTATGTCTCCTTAACTTCCCATTAAATATTATGGTCCTTTTATGATTTAGCAAAGTAAATATATTACATATTATTCCTTTAATTTTGGGGATGGGCTCTGTGTCCCTGTTTGTCTCACTGCCAATGACTTCACACTATTCCCAGGATCTACTTGTGGCTATAAGCACCAAGAAACACAGAAGGATCAAAAGTACATCCTAACTGATTTGTTTGTTTTTTCTTCCATGCACACACCATAACTCTTCTGTATCTTCTTTTGTAGTCCTATGTGTCTCTTGCCTCAAAAACATATCTACTGCCAGCCACTTACCTCCTCTTCACGCTGATACTCTGCTACCAGGTTGAATGGGATGGTGTAGAGTGTGCTGGACATGACGCCAAACACGGTGCAAAGGACAAGTGTGGCGATGATTTTGGGGAAGAGGCCGATCAGGCTGGTACCCATGCCAAACACAAAGTAGCCCACAAAGTATAATCCCTTCAGGCCGATGTACGGGAGAAGGAAACGCTGCACATCTGAAAACACAAGTTGGTGATATTTAAAGAAAGATCAATAATTTGGAAATCACAGGGAACCCGATGACAACTACCTGCCCCTGTACTGGTGTTAATTTCATTATTAAGATTTCAGGACCAAAAGGTTTGATGTCTGCTGTGTGGGTGTTGACTGGCAGGTGTGATTGACACTTGACAGCTTGCTTCTCTCACCAGCTACTGGACTCTCACTGACTCAGACTTTTGGAGCTTCGGTTTATTTAATAAACAGTACTTTCCTCCAGAAAGACAGTTCTCTGATTGTGGTTAGTAAGAGCCTCAAGGAATTTTTATACGCAGTGTAGTTTAACAGTACCTGATACCTGGTCTGTTAGCACTTTTAGTGTTTTTGTACATAATAATAAGTTGACATTAAAAACAATTTTGCATATTAGCTAGTAGCTGAAATAATCCATCCATTCATTCATCATCCTAACCGCTTGTCTGCTTACGGGTCGAGAGATGCTGGAGCCAATCCCAGCTACCATTAGGCGAGAGGCGGGGTACACCCTGGACAGATCGCCAGTCTGTCACAGGGCTGATATATAGAGACAGACAAACATTCACACCTACGGGTAATTTAGATTAACCAATTAACCTAACATATACGTTTTTGAACGGTGGGAGGAAGCTGGAGTGTCCACAGAAAACCCACGCAGGCACAGGGAGAACATGGGAACTGCACACAGAAAGGCATTCAGCCGACCCGTGGATTCAAACCTGCGTCCTTCTTACTGTGAGGCGACAGTGCTAACCAATACACCACTAGCTGAATTTACTTGGCCAGTGTTTTCAGAAAGCTAGCAACTAGTCCAAGATAGCTGGGGAAATGTAACAACTCCAACTACTATGGTCCTGGCTCCAAGCTGAAAAGATGGCACCAACTCTGGACACCAAACTACCTTGGATGCAAACTAATGCACGCCACAGTATATCCACTTTATATGATGTCTATGCAACAAGCGAACATCGTGTGTTGATTCTGGGTAATATAGATTTTTTTATTGCGCTGCACCTCTCAAATATGTTATAAACATATTTACAGCAGAATGGACATAATGGACACAATGGATCAGATCTTTTGTTTCATAGCAGCAATGAAAAAAAAGTGCAATGACTATTAAGTCAGCATCCAGACTATAAATAGAGAGATGTTCTCACTCAGAGGTGCAGTGATTACACCAAGCCTTATTTTATAATTTTCCTAAATTTAGCTTTGAATGAAGCACAATATTTTTATCCCTTACACAGTTGGGATTTTATGTGGCTATTTCTTTGTACACTGTACACAGCTAAGCATGCCTCAGGGAAAACGTGATTCACTGAATTAGCGCCAGATAATCAATGACTTCAGCCCGTAATCCTAATGCAAAGGAAGACAGCAATAATTGTTCACTGTGATCCGTGTCCCTGCCTTGTCAGGCATTAATTCACAGAGGAGCTAACGATGCCTGTCCAGGACATGTGATGTTATTGGAATCTATGATTAGATTAGAAATAAACACATACAGATATCCCTGTCACTAACACGTGCATATTGTAGTTCCATTTACTTACAAGAGTAGAGGGCAGAGGACACAGCATTAATGCACAGTCCCCAGCAGCCTACTTCGACTCCCCTCTCATATGTGGCATAGGCTGTGGAGTTATGGGCTGCATAAGGATTTCCCTTGTATACAATCTGAAAAAAATCAAAAGAGAAGTTTGGAAAAGAAAAAGTACAATAGCGTCTGCAAACACCATTTTTCACCAGTTTGTTTTTGTACTGAGGTGCCGAGTTTTTCTAAAAGTACTTAGAGAATTGATGTCTCATTCCCTCTAAAATGTCTAGGTATTACTCTGTTGTTTCCCACAGTCCTGTTTTCTTCCACTGTGCCTTCATTTAAGTTGTAGGAAACACTGTTGGTGAATCATACAAGGGAATTACAATGTTAATCACATGATGTACAATAAAAACAAAAACAATAAAGCCAAATAATTTAAAGCTTTAAAGCTGAGAAAACCCAAGAACAATTTCCCTAATAAAAAAATGTTTTTCACCTTCTTTAATATGCTTTTATCTTCTTTACCTATAAAAAGAGACAAATTTACTTTAGCTCAACAGGGAGCCACATTTCTTATCCCTGAAAATGACGGCTGCAATTTTCAGATTACATGCTGGTGCAATGCATCGAAATGAACTGTGACTGTGTCATGGTGTGAAGTTGATCCTTTTATCAGCATACACACTGTGGATCTGTAAAGCATACATTATTATCACAATAGAAAATTACACACAACAACCCACCTCTACCCTGCCCTCTATCTGTCCCCACACAAAGAGCGATTAATGGAGCTTTAACGCACATACTTACACTGTGTCACTTTGCTTATTTGACACTGCCACATTTGCAGATATTTGTTTTTTTTTATTATTTATACATGACTTTAATAATTATAACAATAGTTATTAGTTATAGACTGTTAGCTAGCAAGCTGTTTCCCCCTCCACATCCAGTCTTTATGCTAAACTAAGCTAACTGCCTACTAGCTCATCTGTGTGACAACATAATGAAAAAAATTTGTTTTTGCACAAAAATTTGCACATTTGAATATGAGGTATTTGTTTTTTGTCCTGTATGTTTATGCTTCATACAGATTTCATACTCTACTCAACAGTTTCATGAATGCACACACGGTTACATGCACAAACACATCCTTCATATTGTAATTGCAGTGCTACTTCTCCCACCCTGCTGATGCATTATTTGCACATATTCAGTCTGTGTGAGCTAAATTGCACATTTCTACTCTTTATATTTTAGTTATATTTATACTTGTACATCACTTCTCTCTGTCTTCATTTAATTTCAGCTGTGTGGGAAAATAAATATGAACTAAAGCTATCACAGTGTTCCAGAGCCCAAGGTGACATTTTGAAATGTCTTGTCTGACAGAACCTCAGAACTCAACAATATTCAATTTACAATAATATAAAATGGAGAGAGCAGTCATGTAAAAATAAAATGACAATTCTTAATTAATTATAAAATAGAAACCTGTAAGTGGACACCAACATAGTGTATAATGCACTGAGACTTCACTGGCATTAATCCCTGCAATTTAATTCAAATATAAAACAGAAATGGAAAATAAATAAAGATGAGAAGCTCTACACAGTAACAGGAATTATGATGTGAAAGACCTGTACACGCTCTTAGCCACAAATGGACTAGGTTTTTAATGCTGCAGCACTGATTGGTGACTTTTTGAAATGCAAGGAAATAAGTCCACATGTAAAGAAAACTCAGACAGACACAAATCAATACCTGTCCCATAAAATCAGTGAAGAAGAGCATATTGCAGAGGAAAGCTGTCCATCCCAGCAGGTGACTGACACACAGGCAGCGGTAGTGGTTTGGCATGTTGACGATAGCTTTCATCAGAGACCTAAATGTCATCCTCTTCTGGGCCTGCAGGTACACACAAACATCACAGACATCAGTGCCAACAGCTACGATGACTGACAGGATTTAATATATATATATATATAACAACATTTCCTCTCATAGCACTTATTACTCTCCTAGTGGTGCTTAAGCCTGTGGCTGAAAACAGTTCAAAAGCTTTCAAGATAAATAAAAAATCTGTCTGCATCATAAAGACCTTAATTAGAATGAATAAAGGGATTCAATAAAAAAGATCCCACTAAGGACTCTGCTCAAGGGTTAGAGGCAGAAGAGGATGACAGACAAAATATTAAAGAGAGAAAATAAGCGTCAGCTCTTTGAAACATTCATCCTCAAGTGGATGTATTTTGATTCATAAAACACTTCACTCAGTTCACTCCCTGACATTACATAGTACTCTTTTCTAAACCCTGTAAACATCATTGCATCATATTTTCAAACCTATACACCTTAGTCACACTCTATTTATACTCAGTAATGTGCTCGGCAAAACAAAGAAAAAATAGAGGGTCAAAACAGCCAATTGAGGACCATCAAACCAACAGCATGAAATGCTGTGAGATTATTAATCAAAAATAATTAAATTAATACGTGACTTTAAAAAGAAGCTGATATAAATTCTTCTGAGAGAACCATATCTTATTCATTAAGATATAAACATAGTCGGCAGTCAGTCTGGGATGGTTTGATGGACTTGTTGGTTGGTTTATAAAACCAATACTTATTGTTAACTTCAGTAAAAACTGTGGGAAACCATTTCATATTGAAATCAACCGGATTACTATCAATAGCTTCCTCTAAGCAGATTCAAAGTTAGTATTTTTATTAGCCAAGATAGCAACACAGCTCTACTGATGCCTACTTTGGTCAGTTCCCCCCATTTGGTCCTGAAATATCTCAAGAACTACACTACTCACAAAAAGTTAGGGATATTTGGCTTTCGGGTGAAATTTATGGAAAACGTAAAAAGTTCCCACTA
>JAUMHL010000004.1:6979402-7002821 GCA_032362345.1 Sandelia bainsii
AAAAGTTTAGGGAAGGTCACATTAAGTTCACCTGTAAAGGTTATAGTGCATTTTAGGTTCATCCTGAAATTTCACCAAAAAGCCGAATATCCCTAACTTTTTGTGAGTAGTGTATATATTTCCATGAAATCTTTGCAGACATTTATGGTCCCCAGAGAATCAACCCTAATGACTTTGACAAAATGTCATAACATACAGTACATCAGACAGTTTGGCACCAAATGTTGGTGAAGACATTCATGGTGCCCAGAAGATAGACATGACTGAAATGTCCCAACAACTATGCAACTGTCGAGATCCATGTCTCTCAGGGTAAACTGTAATCACTTCAGTTGGAAGCTTGCACACTGTTCCCCAAGTAATGGCAGTATTCATTCTGACAGGAATTTTCAATTTTCCTATTCACATTCTGAAAACTGTAGTTTATTTCAGTCACATTTTAGTCATTTATTTTATCTTGCAGTTTTAATTTTAGTTCTGTTTTAGTTACCTTATGATGCGGTTATGAATTTTGTGAGACTTTAACAGGCTCATGGGTAAAAAAAATAACTAAATGTAGCTGATGGCAGGTGAAATACAGGTGAGAATGAAAACAAAAATAATGGAACAGTTTTTTCCTTACTTAGTGCAATTTTCTCATATTTCATTATTATTCATTCTTAAAGTGCATATGCGACAGATGATTAGCGCAAAATCGCTTATCTTTGTGTCACTCTGCATTACATATGCAACTGGAGCTGACTGCGTGAGTGTTTTGCACCTGCTGTCACTTTCATTTGCACCAAAGCAGAGGAAACTCTATTCACAATCACTCGTGCTTCTTAAATGGACAGATCAATATACCTGAAGCCTAACTGACTAATTTTAATTTACTACTGACAACATTTAACCACCATTACTATTGCTAGGAAGCTTTCAATAAGCTGCATGACATCCTCACAGGGACCATAAGCAGGATGTTAATTAAACATACATAAATTCTGTATTCTATCTGTGGTATACACATAATTGCAGACTGTTTATCCTGCACACCACATACCGCCTTGTTTGGTTGTTTGACACTGGAGGTCACTGAGTTAGCCTCTCCCAGTGCAGAGAAAGACCTTGGCCTAAGATCTGTAACAGATGCTGGTACTACAGCAGAGACTGGCTCTTTAGCCAGTGCTCCATAACCATTGCCGTGGGATCCCAGTAGGTGTAGAGCACTGGTGGGTGCAGAGGCAGAGGCAGATCGCTCCTTGCCGAGAGGTTGCTCTGGAATACTGAAGAGGTGCACAATGAGAAAGATGCCCCAAATAAGCGCTGAGAAGAAGTAGATGACTTGGTACTCAGAGCCCAGCAGTCGACCCAACACAGAATGTCCCCAGTCCATAGCTCCCACCAGGTAGCCACATGCACCACCCAGACCTGGAAAACACAGCATACTTAAAACAGGATATAGAAAAAAATACATCAGCGTGATGAAGAGTCATTGAGGAAAGTGAGGTCTAGCCTGGTGATTACATAGAGTTGCTAAATGGATCTCTGTTCATCTCTAGAACATGTATGATGAAACAACTGAATTTCATCTACATGAAAAATAGAAAACTTGTTGCGAAAATCATCGGTTCAATGTGTTTCCTGCTTTTAGGGTTAGTAGTGCATGCATATGAAAGAAATAACTCATATTTAACCAAACAGAATCAGCTATTATCTGCTTGGTCGTGCTTGTGTGAATAGTGTTCTCACTTTGAGCTTTTACTTTTGCTGCAGCTTCTATTGAAATGACATTATGCATTTGAATGGGTAAAACTGAGATAGTGTATGTACAGTAGGTATAGTGTAAATGAACACACAGTATAACACTGTGCTACAAATGAATAAAATATCAACCTTTTATTCTCACTGGTACACCACTAGAATAATGAATAAAGTAAGCAAAGCATTTATATATTAAATTGCTGCACCGTTAATTTAGTTGCTGTACACACAAATAATCTCTTCCAATATGGATCAAAACTCAACATTACACAATGAACACAACATTGTCCCCAGTCCAGTCTCCTTAGTGTAAAAGAGACTATTTACATACTTTGTTTCAGATTAGATGGCATTATTTGTTTACTTTCAGCACTGCACGAACAGTAAAACCTAAACACTTGAACTCCCTCCACCATACTTCACTGCTGGAACGATGTTTCCATGTTGGTAGGTGGTTCTCTTTTTATGTTATAGTGCTGTGTGTTCTTCCCCAAAAAAACATGGCAGAACACAGTTTGCAAGTTTGCAAGTTTGCAAAGGACCACCTTGACACTCCACAATGCTCATGGGAGAAAGATTTGTGGACTAATTAAACTAAGCTGAATTGTTCTCAGTACTCTGTATGGCATAACAGAGCCCCGCGTGCCAGCATGAAAACACCTCAATAGTGAAGTATGAAGGAGGGAGCATGGCGATTTGGAGCTGCTTTGCTGAAGAGAGCCAAGAATATGTCTAAGCTGAAGCAGTTTTATGAGAAAACATGGTCCAGAGTTCCTCCTGGATGTTGTGGAGGTCTAATCCTCAGCTACAGGAAGTGCTTACTTGAGGTTATTGCTGCCAAAGGTGGTTTAATCAGTTATTAAAACTCTGTTGCCATTACCTCTTCCACCATCACTCTGTATGTTTAATGGATGTGTTGAATAAAGACATGAAAGATCATGACTGTTCGTCTTTTATCAGGTGAGAAATATTGTTTGTGTGTTCATATTTGTGACTTTGGTGAATATCAGATCACATTTCATGGCCAATTTATGCAGGAAACCAGGAAATTGCAAACAGACATCAACATCAGGAAATCTGGATTTAGTCTGTTTATCTCTAATATAAAGGCTCCATCACTGCACTCAGACGGAAAAACAGTCCTACCTGCACACAACATGCGCTTTGGAGCAGAGTTAAATGTCACGTCTCTTTCTCGTCTCACTGATTTTCAATAACACAGCTTCCTCTCCTTCCTTCACATAAAAGGCAAGTTAACTTCTGACCACTTCATTTATGAGCATTTCGAGCAGCAGCACTGAAAAAAACATGTGATATACAGTAATATTAGCATATTGAATCTTCACTGGATTATATGTTGTTTTCCTGCACATAATATGCTGTATGTGAACAGCCTGTTTGTTCACTGTAATACAGATTATCTAAAAACAAACACGGATTCCTCTTAAGATTGTGTCAGTGGATTTCAACTAGTTAATGTGCAGTACCACAACAATTAACATTAAATTAAAAACTGTTCTTTATTAGCTGATAGACCAACTACAGCAGTTCTCAGAGGAGATATATTGTCTATCAGATTGTGTTACCTAAAATAGATGGTGTTTTTCTGTATTTTAGCAGGCAAGAAAAGTAATAACCACTTCAGGAGTCATCCTTCAATGCTCTTTAGATACTACATCTATACATTACAGACCAATCTCCCTTTTCTTTCTGTGCTATTATTGTTAGCTGTACATTTGGGCCCCTGCAATAACTGAACAATTCATTGCAGTGCAGCAGCAGAGCAAAACAGAGATATCGCTATGTCTCACTGTGGGGGGACCCAAAAATACACACACAGTTTGAAAAATGAGAGAGAAAGAGATTTTATACCAGCAAGGAGAAATTTCAGTTCATGTATTTGACACACTTTTCATTATTTTGACTCTGGACATGACCACAGTGAACTGAAAATGAAATGATAAAGATGTGCTTAAAGTGTAGCCTGTATGCTTTAATTTTAGGGTTTGGTCATAAGTGTTTGGATAAATTAACATAATCATACAATGAATTGTCAGTTTTAACACTTGGTTGTAAATGTTTGGTAGTCAATGGCTGCGTTAAGTCTGAAAACCATAGACATCACCACATGCTGCATTTCTTTCCTGGTGGTGTCTGCCAGGCCGTTACTGCAGCTTCAGCAAATGAATCTACATGCTTCACTGAATATTTATATAACCCTTAATTTAAGCTAACACATCTCCAACAATAAAAGTTGTGTCACTATCTAAATATACATGGATCTGAATGTGACCCCCTAATTTTATTAAAAGTATGTGGACAATCAGTTTCTCTGTTGTCCTATCTGATATTTTGACCTGATCAGCGCGCCAGAGTTATAACTTGTACAGTTCCAGTTTGTTTTTACTGGTTGTAGTACCGTAAGCGAAAATCAGTGAGCTACTTGTGGAGCTAGTTGAAAAGTCCTGTGCTCAACAAAGTAGGCAAGATTAATCCTTTGGTGGCTAAAACTTGCAAAATTTCCTGGCAATCCATTGCCAGATATTACAGTTTGGACTAAAGTGGTGGACAGACCATGCGGCGCACTTGAATGAAAATGACTCAACAATCAGAGCTGACTTATGTGGTCTGCAAGAAACCAATAAAAACTTGTTGTGTGTCCAGAAGAAAATGAAAAGGGTTGACCACTCCCCACAGAGGCCGTAAAACAACAAGTACTGATAACAAGCGTAACACTTCCAAGGTTCAGAGTATGTAATTAGAAAATCACATACAAAAAGTGCATGAATCACAGAGAAACACACAATTCTTACAATTCTTACTCCCTCCTCCGCAAACCTCACATACCAGCAGAGGCAGGGGCGTCTGAAGAGTCATGTGCTTGGCCTCTGTCTGAGCACATGACTAGCTCGGGGCTGGATTACTGCCTGACTAGCATGCTCATACCACCCCGTACCTGCTGACAGCTGAGCTCACTACTGATGCTCACACCAAGAACGTAATGTCAGCCCCGAGCAGTGTATCAAACAAAAAATATTTGTTTGATCCTGTATATTGTTAGGCATTTTATTATAGACTTGTTTGGAAAATATGTTAATTTACATATATACTACATGTGAGGTTCCACACATGCATGCTGTATAAAGTAATAAATCAAGTGATGTTCAGATGTGTAATCCTAATCCTCTCACTGTTAACTCTTCCAACATAATAGGAGAAGTTAGCATGAACTACACATACATCAAAAGGATGCTTTAAGGTGAGGTGGACATAATATTACACTGAGGCCTTCATTGGTATTCAAAATAAATCAAAACATGATTCTTTAAGTAGTTCTATCTAAAAATAGTAGAGTTTACAACTGTTTTCAGGTTGCTATTTACAGTAGAAATAAAGTTTTTCAAACACTTATCTTAAAACACACATCCCAGTGCATGTTACTCTGTGTAAGTACGACACAAAACTATATTTAGCTGTTTTATAATCTTCAAGGCCTGGCATGACCTACTTTCAATCTAAACACCTGTCAAGAAAAAGATGCGCTGAAGGATTAGATTTTGCACGTGGAACTACACTGAAATATGAGAAAACTAAATGTCACAGGTGCCCATCTTTCCCCCCTGTTCTTTCAGAAATGCATGGCAAACGGACTGTAACAACAATTCACCATGTGGAAAGCAGTGGCTTTGAATAGAGCATAAGGTTTGGCAGCTCTACAAAATGTGTCTGCTCAAGTGGAAAAAAAAACTGCCTCAGTGTTGAACACCTGCCACTTGGTAAATGAAAATCTACAGCTCCACATGCTTTGGCTGAAATCCGTCTGCATCCGGAATTGACTGACGACCTCACATTTCTTTTCCCAATGTGACCCTGAACTTTGGAGATTTTGCTGCATCTGAACTTCGATAAGTTTCCATTATTCGCTCTGTGTCTGTGACAGTACATGCAGAGAATCCATTCAGGCATACATCCATGACCTGAACGTGAAGTGCAGACGGATTAATCCATCATCCAGAAAATTATCCCTACATGTAAACATGTCTGTGTATCAAAGTGGCTAAGCAAGGCTGGTGTGGATTTTGTTTTCAATCATCCCCAGTTTGTGAGGTGACTCTGAAACCTAATCAGTTAATTAATAATTGATGAACAAAACCCCATCTGCTAATTTGTGTTGATATCTAAAATGATGGACCTCATTTTCCAAGATTTACCCAATACTTGTGCACACATACAGCAAAAATTCAAAGTTGCATTATTGTAGTGATCCCCTGACACCTAATTTCACTTAACTGTCATGATGTCAACATTTCAACAAAGCAACTAAACTCACCAACTAAAGACCCAGAAGACTATATTCACACTATCACTACAGTATTTACTCACACAAACAACACTATATTCACAGTGGATTTAATTTTGTTGTGCTTTAGTCATCATAAGGTGCGACAGGCTGCTCCAACATCATTCAGCAAAGCATTTTTCTTTTCCTGTCCCTCCTTTTCTGCACTGCCAGTTCTCCCTCCAGGTTTCATTTGACAGCACATGCAACAAACTGCCTGGGCTTACAGATTTCTCCAGCCCTGTCACTGCAGCCAAACTGGCCTTTTGAATATCTATATAGGATGTACACAGATAGACAGTCACAAATGTAGTATAATCTATATGGGGCTTGGGGAGAAGACTAGCCATTGCAAGTTGAGACAATTCCCAGACTTCCTGATGGCAAGTCTGTGAAGGTTTTAGAAACCCCTGTGAGAGGTCACTCTGACCTGGAACCAATTGCTCAAGTTCAAAAACTCACTTCTGCACAGTGAAAAGAGTTTAACATGACTAACTGAGCCAAACTTACACTGCAATTTCCCAGAGAGACTTATCATAAAATGAAGCATTTGGTTGTGTTTGGTTATACTAAGCTGATCAAACCAAGAGAGGCATATTTTTTTCACATGGGAACATTGCATTTACAAGATTTTAACAACTAACTTGAAACTAACTTGAAACAATTATCAAAATAACTGTTTGCTCACCAAAATTTAGTTTTTCTGATTTTCTATAATTATATTTTACATGTTGTTGCTTCAGTATGAACACTACTCAAAACTAGGGCAGGTAAATATGTTCCAGAGGTAAATATGTTCTCACAGCAAGCAGTGGACTCTCTTTCGTGACTAAATGCTCCAATGTGTTCACCAGTTAGTTGCTCACCGTATCTGTTTGGTTCTGGCTTCCCTACTTTTTTACTCTACACTACCTGGGCAGGTAGTGTAGAGTGAGTTTTATTAGTACACTAAAGTATTAGACTGTAAAACCAAAACAAAGAGCTAAAACAGTCACAAGAGTGGTGTTAGTCTTCTTATCTAAATCTTAGTAATAAAGTAGGGAAGCACATTTCCTAAAACACCCAATTCATTCTTTTAAGTGTTCTCTACCTCTAATGAAGTAGTCTTAACATGAACACTCATCCAAATACAGGCTAACAGCTCAGCCACAGTCTCAAGGAACATGTATACAACAGAGACACCAACTTTCACACACTCTTCAGTATATGCTGTTCCACCCACTAACACACAGTCACACCAGGAACATCCTGTTTAAGTCAGAATCAATGCCATACATCATAGTGCACAGATAAATATCGCTGAATAACACACACACACAACAGCAAGAATGTAATGCAACAGTAACAAGTAAAGTGATTTCAGACAGGCACCCACAGCTGGAATATAATGTAATATAATGTTATGTGGGTTGCTTAGTGCCCACAAGGCAGCTATTACCACTGCCAACCAGCAAGGAAAGATATATTACTGTAACAAGCAAAAGATTAAGTGTGGAGGCAGCGAGAATTGAAGCAACAACAACCACAATGTGTATGTTACAAACCTGTGAGTAGAGCATGGTAGTGCAGACCTCGTTCCTTGTCTTGATGTGAACATACATCAAACAGGTAGGCCTTGATGGGCCCGTCGATGAAGTCTGCAGAGAAGTCAAACAGTGTGACTCCAAACATCACCACCACGATGGCCCATATCCTCTTCAATGAGCTGTCACTGACTAGTGCTGCAACAGAACAAAACGTCTGATCACGTCATGGGAACAGATGTAAATTTTGATAATAATTTGTTGTAACCTCCGCATCAATAAATCCTTTTTAGTGAACACTGAAAAAATATTAAAAGGCGATTAGAACTTGTCAAAATAAAAACAACAAGAAACTTTGTTTTGCCTGACATTACAGATGTCTTGTCTCTTCAAAAGAAATGAAGGGTGCTTAACATAGCACAAGCAGAACACATATGATTAAAAGACAACAAAGTGGATTTTATTATTTCAGTAGGAAGTGGTGACTATAAAGTCCACTAAAAGCTTTAAAATCCACAGCAGCATCACAGAAATCTCATGTGACATTAACAAAACATTAAACCTTCTGTTTTACACAAAGTCAGAAATGATCTTTCTATCTATTAAACAAAAAGAAACCAGGGCGATTGTTTCTGTGGTTGATACGAAGCTGTTGTTCTTTAAAAAGACGGTGGCTACAACTATGCAAATATTATGTCACATGATTCCTGAGAAACATGGAAATATATAATCAGCTTATCCAGAGTAAGTCAGACGAAAGAAACGCTTCATCGTTCATAAGATGATTATTACAAAGCACAGAGCTGTTATAATAGGGACTCGAGCAACAATCACAGCATTCAAGAAAGAAAAAATGCATTAAAAACAGGCTTATTTTTGAATTTCTTCTGACCTAGTTTAATTATAAAACGTACCTCTCAGTCTAGTTTATTCAACGTCCCCTAAAAATTCCTTTAAATACTGCAGACATTTCCCAATGTGTAACCACCAAAAATACGCTTTTTTAGTATTCAACATCATGTTCAATGATCAATCGAATTATGCTCTAATAGAAAGAAACAGTATGATTTAGGTATTTAGGAAGGTGTATTTTAAGCCCAATGACTAATTGCTTACAGGGTCAACAGCTTCTTTTGTGCGTAAATCTTCTCGTGATTAAGCCTGGAGCCTTGCAGTTTCCCATGAAAAATCTCAAGCATTTAAATGTTATCAGTGGCTCTCTACTTTTAACTAAATGTGCAATGAGATTTTCTTAGTCATGCCTTGTCATCGGTCTGTGCCACTGGGCATCAGTTCAGGACCACACATTTAACTTCAGTCACAAGTTATACGTGTGAGCCTCTCAGAACCTTGTGCCCACACATTTAACAAGTTGTGTCTTTATTTTTTCATTCTTAATAGACGTGTTACTTTCTTCCCAAGATTGGTAAGTGAGAAGTAAAACAGACACAATTCAGAGCCTGCAGCTTCAAGGCAAAAAATATAACGTACAGTCATTGTATCAGTGAGAAAATAATCCAGTTACATCATAAGCTTAAAAGGTGATGTTTTATAGACGACAACACAGAAAATGGGAGCAGTTACTGTTCATATCCTGACAGAAAACATCAGGCTCAACTCTTCAAATGTCTTGTATTTGTTGAGTTTTACAAGATAAGCCTGAATTCATCCTAAGTGCATTTCCAAGCATGAGCACACATAAAATGAGATCAAGAGGTTATGAGATTGACACAGCGCAGTATGTTTTACAAAACTTTTGTGTCTCTGAGACGGAAAGAACTGATTGTTCATTCTCTTTTATCGTCACTGAATCAAAGGCCCAGTTGGCCCTAAAACATAAGTTCAGCGACAGGACTAAAAATACATCAGTACCTCACCCTTCTCACTGTCTGGTTCTGGAAGTCTATGTTTAATTTCCTGTCTTCTCCCTCAAATTCCCATCTCACCTGATATGATAGCATCCCCATTGAGGAAAAGGGTGGTTCCCACCAGCATGAGGATTCCCAAACCCAGGATGTAAGGCCTCCGCCTACCCCATGCTGAGCGGCAGTGGTCGCTGGCTAAACCAATGATGGGCTGGAGCAGAAAGCCCAGGATGGGGCTGATCAGCCACACCAAGCTGTACAGGCTGCGAGGCAGGCCCACGCTCAGAAGCACCGGTGTGACAAATGCTGCCTCCACAGCGTAGCAGAATTCCCTTCCAAACATGACCAGGCCATGGAGGATAAGGCGGCCCTGAGAGCGCCTGGGGGGCTCCACGACTCCAAACACAGCACTCTCCCCACTGTCCATGTAGTCCTCTTTGGAGACAGTGAGATCTGTTGAGGACTGGTGCAAAGAAGTGCTGATGTCTTTGTCAGGCTTCGGGAGTCGGTACGGTTGGGGCCTCGCAGACTGGTCTTCTGATAAAAGGGTCATGGTTGTGAGATTGAGGGGAAGGAGAGGAAGAACAAAAAGGGACTGAAGAGGTTTAGGTAAAAACGAGACAAAGGGAGAGTATGGTAGCCTCTCTCTCTGTCAGCCAGGTGATGGATAAACGGCCAACAGTCTCTGCACTGGTGCTCAGCTTGGGCTAATCCTCTTCTCTACTGCATAGCTGAGTAATGAGTCCAAGATCCGCAAGCTTTAGTTTAAATGAGAAGGTCTGCCTCCTGGTCTGATCAGAGCAGAAAGGGACTCAATGAACAACAGAATGAGAGGGAGGAGAGAAAGAAGTGGGTGTATTTAACAGATACTACATGACTTTAGTGCCTTAGTACTCGCCTGGGGCAGTTCATGGGAGTGTGTGTGATGTATGTCATGAAGAAGGTTTTTTTTATTCCACTGTCACTTATTTTTTGGTGACTAGTTAATGTTCTATTTGTAAACAAATATGCTGTTGCTACCAGACATAATTCATTTACTGATACATTTAAAAGCTTTTTAAAATGAGATTTAGTTCACTGGTGTGTGTGCAAGGATTAGTAAAAAAACAGTAATAATATTCTAATGTGACATTTAAAAACACAACTGAGGCGTACAAAGTAACAGCTTTATTGTTTTGAATTAGATTAACAAAGCTAATGATGTTTTCATAATTTTGCACTTCTCTCCTCTAAAATGTATAGTTTGCTTTACATGTATTTTAATTAAGCATGTTTTTTTTGGCCTTGCTAAAACCTTTACTGTGGATTGCAGTGTTGGTCAGACAGTGCAACCCTCTAACTCTGAAAAATCTAATAAACTATTGGATAAACTGGCATAACACTTTGTTTTTCTGGGGCGTGGGAGTAGCCTGTAATAGCCAAATGAATGTCTGAAGATTGTTTACTTCCAATTAGCAAATTTTTAGGGAAATTTTATTCTTTTAAAAAAATTATTAAATGGCACATCATAGTGACTTCGCTTAACTGAATATGATTCCTTCTTCATATGTACTTTGGAAAAGGAAACGCAGTCTTGCCTAGAACAGAGAGGAGCCTCAGAGCTCCAGAGGAAACAACCAATCCATTCAGTAAAGTTAAACGAGTTAGTGTGTCATTTTTGCTTATTACCTGTGTCATCATTTAACGAACTACAAGCAACAAATCACAGCCTGCGTTATAGTATATTGCCACAAAAAACTCACTCTTTTACCGTCTCGTACTGAATTAATTTTTCTTTTAGGAGACGGAGATTTGTGACTTGCTGCTTTTGAGCTGACATGAAGCCACAGAGATACTGTACATAGCTGCTGTGGCCTTTAGGAAGACATTTATAACCCGCTCTTCACTGTGAACTCCAATAAAGTCCAAACTGACTTATCAAAGAGTTTTTTTGAAAGGTCAGGTTAATGTCATTCTCAGTATCAGCAGATCAGCCCTGTAAATCACAAGAATATCATAAGGATTTAATGACATAAACAAATACACAGTGTGTAGAAAAAAACACAAATTAGAAACGTAAAAACACTCAATGTCCTTCATTGTTTTGAATTTTAACATCACCATTTAAACTAGCATCTTCTCATTGTGGTGACCTTGCTGGGTTCTGGTCCCACTGTGCTGGATGATAATTTTTCTGTTCATGTATCCTTAAAGCCTGGAGTGATGTGCCACTTTCCACTGGCTCAACATCGTACAAAGGGTCAGTGTACGGTAAAGACAGGCACAACTCAAGCAGATCACAAGTTGTCCAGGATGAAACACCACTTCTGATCTGTCCTGCAGTGTTGGAAAGTAATTCATATGTCCACGTCATCATGTTTCAGAGGGAAATATTGTATTGTTCTACATTTATTTGACAGCTGGAATTACTAGCTACTTTTCAGATAATATTTTTTATACAAAAACATTTAAGCAGGGTAAATACAATATATTTCTAAAGATTAAAGCAGCAGTTTCAAACTTTTTTTACACTGTGTTGGAGCAACTTATTCTTTCATTGTCACATTGTCAGCAGTTTTACCAAATATTTACTTTTTAAACTACAAAGAAATTTTCAGTTCAAAGTCCAAAAATCTATTCCTAATGTAAACATCACACAAACAAAAATAATCTCAAGGAAAACCCAACAAACCCTCCTTGAGCAAACACTAGGTGACAGTGGAGAATAAAAACTTAAAACTGCTGACTACTTTATCTGAGTATTTCAATTTTATCTTACTTAGCACATCTTATATAATACATCTAAAAAGGAAATTTACTTTTTATTCCACTACATTTATTTAACTACTGCAAATTAAGTTATTTCGAACACAATCCATATGAATTTATATAATACAATGAATAGCTGCAGGTTAATCTACATTTTATAAATTGATATTAGCTTAACTCAAGCAGCGGCAACATGAAGTTGTACTTACACATTAGTGTGTCACTGATAACAATTCTGTAATATAACATATTGTATTATAGATAATAAAACTGTAACTAGTACACTAGTACACTGCTGTGCAGCTATAACGCTCCCCCCAAATCAAAAAAAGTTCACTATCTACACTAGTATAGTCACCAAATGTTGTAGGAAACTATTCATCCATTAAAAAAAAAAACTGGAACCATATATTTGTGATCTTTTTTTTAAAAGATTTACATCTTCAATAAATATGCTTGGGGTTAACAGCCATAGATCAGCAAGGGAAATTTTAAAAAAATCCTTTCTTTCATTCATAGAAATAGTTTACAATAATAAAATTGAAATTGACTTTTCGTTTATATGCATGGCTTTTACTTTTAATGGAATACTTTTACTTATTTTTTTTCTTTTTGTATCTTTCAAAGATCTGAACATTTCTTCCACCACTGCGTGTCTCCCTGCTTTACAGAAATCAGCATTTTACTCAACATGTTTTGTCTTATCATTAGCACAAAAACCATCATGAAATTCACAATAATAAAAGAAGAGCGGCACCCTCACATTTCCATATCAATCAACTGGCTAATGGTACAGATGAGCAGCACAGCAGAGATGAGATCTAATAAGTACTACAGAACCTGATGGCTATCAACAGTGTTAATCACTGCTGTGCATCTCCTCCACACATGTTCACATGTTCTGTGCCACAACACAAGCAGCTGAGGATGGCTTCCTTCCTGCAGAAACAGGAGCTCGTAATATGCACTCAGAGGTAACCGATGAGCTTCTGATTAGGGATCATTTTACCCTCAGTCCTGTCTGTGAAGCTGTATGATGCAGCAACAAAATATGCTAATTGTGCTGCATTTCTTCTGCACTGGGTTGGACTATGAGGTGAATTATCCTGCCTTAATGACATTTTCATATTTGGGAAGTATGATATATAACTCCAAGGTCATTAAATAATACAGAAAATAAAAAGCTTGAAGCATTGATTAATCATTTAGGAAATTATACTTAGATGAGAAGACTGATAAACTCTTTTCTGGAGAATACAAAGCTACAACCAGCAGCTATCTGGCTGTGTTAGCTTAGCATAAAGACTGAAGTCAGGAGGAAACACCTAGCCTGTTACTAACCCTACTCATATTCAGTAGCTACAATGTTCACTATGCACCGTCTTAGTTGGTGTGTTAGTATGCTAACACTTGCTAATTAGCCCACAGCTGAAGGAAATTTGTCATACAGCAAAGTGCACAAAAAAGATTCACACAGACAAATTTATAAAAGTTCCCCCAGGCAGGAACATGAATGAAGCCTTCCACATTTCACAGCCATTCCTCTGACAGTTGTTGAGACCTTTCAGTCTAGCTCCTATTTTCACACATGTTGCTGCAGTTCTCAGAATCATCTTTTTTCACCCAAAGGAAAATATAATTAAATTTTGTTTTCCCATGGCTAAAATTGTGCAGTGCTAGAAAAGGAGACAATCTCATTTGCTACTAATATGCCAGCTTATAAGGCAGCAGTTCCTTAAGTTTGTTGGTTACCTCCACATCAGTACTGCTGGACGTCAAAGCCAGAGTGACATTGTGACATCCTCATTGTTAAATAAAGGAGCAGTTCAGTAATACGTCCATTTATCCTTCAAATGATTTGTAATTCTGACAGTTAGTTAGTAATTTAACAGCGATTGTGCCGGGACCATAACAAATGTTTTTTTTGACCCCACTCAAAATCCTCCTAATTAGGCCCTTGAAAGTGACATTTTTTAAACTTTGCATTGACAAAGCATTTGATTGCTTTCACGAATGACTTAATTATGTACGTAGCAATACTAATCCATCCATCTATTATGCAAACAGCTTTTCCTGTTAATAGTCACATAACAATGTTCATTTTAATTAGTTTCAGTGTGACTGACTTATGTAGACGATCACATGCTCATGTTCTTCACAAAATGCATGACTGAAGAAGCGTTCTAATAATGTGAAGCTTTTTTGGGACTAATATCAACCTTCAGATCGATGGGCACGGTACTAGGGTGGGATATGTCCCTCTGCACTCCTCACAGATAATAGGTTATTTTTGTTGCAATAGCAAAAGTGGCCACATCAAGAGCAAGAAAGAATGGCAGCACCATTTCCAGTCACTGTAGACTCTTTCTCTCCCTTCATTTCATCAGAAGCAATTAGTTATCCTTGGATTTCACAGTATTAGAGTGATCATGCCCTGAATATATTCAGATTTTCAATTATTAGGGAAGACCATTCATCAAAATCCTTCTAACCAGCTAAAAGACAGTGGACTAGACACTAAGGAGGATTCCAATTTTAAGAGATCATCTTATTTGAGAATAGTGTATGAATCTTCCCCTACCAGACCTCCTGCATTATGAACAAGTTCTTTACCAAACTATGAAACCACAAGGGCTCTTTTGTGGTCGGCTACAGTAGCATTTTAAGCTAATCAAGTGATGCGCATGTGATCACCCGGGGAGGGATACTGATCAGAAACTGAAAGGTGGGAGCAGTCAGGAAGGAAGAGCAGAAAGAAAAGGTCATTTTCTCCTTCCTGCATGCTAGATAGAAAATATTAGTTTCAAAGGAAACACTAGCACAATTCATCCCTTGTGACACTGAAGCGCAGACAGTGACATCCATGTACACATGCACACATATACGTGGACATGTGAGACTGTACCGTCTACCCTGTACGTTGTGATCCTCCTTCTGTTGTTATAGCTGATCTTGTATTTAATAGCTCATTTGATCAATTGAAGGACGCTGCCATATAAAGTAGAATATTCATGTCAATGGGCAGAAATGGTTTGAGTCATTTTTTTAAAAGCAAAAATGCCAAATATGAAGTTGTCTTATGTTTTAAAATGTGAGGAATGTTGATGATCCTTTTGTCATATTTGATTGTGTTACTACTATTGTATGTTGTAGTTTGACTAATATACAGATTTATAGACAAAAATGGTTTGAGAAAATGATCTGCAAATAATGAAAATGTGTAGTTGCAGCCCTACTAAAATTAACATTAAGCAATGTCTTGCATCAGATTTTATGATTCCCAATGCAGTAACTGAGTTACAATTTAGTTTTCTTTGACCTAAAATCAACAAATCAAATGACAAATTATGTTTTGCTGAAATTCTAGTAATGAAAATTAGAAACCCCTAGTCAACAGTGTTATTGACTTAAATGTATTTCCATAATCACATTAAAAAAACACCACTCTATGTTGCAATTAACTCTGTAATCTTCTCAAGTATTACAATATCTGGTGACACTGTGGCATAATGTGTAACTTCAGAACTTAAAATATTTCACACAATACACATTTTCACACAATTTATTACTCACTGTACATTAATCTATTCTGAGTAATTAAACTTAAATACAGCACATATCAATGTTTGAAGCCAGCACTAATCACTTGCTGTGTGCTCACAGACAGTTGTTGATGTGTTTCTCCTGGCACGGTGAGAGTCAGGTGTTTGAAGTCACACCACAGACATTCCTCACATACTGTATGTGCCTAAAGGTCTTATTCTACTACACAGCATCTAATAGTACATTCCTGAAGTGAAACATGGCTCGATGAACAAAGCTGCTAACTGTGTTAACGTTAGGTGGAGGGAACAGCTTTGCTGTGAATGGTTAGGGAGAGCAGTGACATGATGCTCAGCTGCACACTGTGAGAAAAATGATACAGTACAGACAGCATGTTTGAGAAATATTAGTCATAAATTAGCTAACCTGTATGGATTAACTTCAGCCATCTGGTAGCAGATATGCATCACCTTAAAAGAACTGTTTTGCCCTGTTGCGACTTTTATGCTAAGATAAGCTGGGTTTAGATTCATATTTAATAAAAAGATATGAGAATGATATTGACATTTTCATCTAACTTCATATTTACCACTGAAAATTGTACAGTCTCCCAGGCAAATTTAGATTAGTAAACTGTATTTGTGCAGCTAAAAATCACAGAAATATTACTAAATTAAACAATACACGGAAGTCTGCAACTGACAATATTTTTCAATATCAGTTATGGGGTCACTTTTCTTATATAATAAATTGACTAATTGTTTCATCATATTGGAAAAAATGCTCATTACAATGTTACATCCTTAAATTGCTTATTTTGTCCAACCAGCAGTCGAAACTATTACAGTATTATAAACACAAGCATGTTTTCACTTTTTTGTGGCTGCTGATGGCAATACATTGTAATCATACCTCTTTTCCTTGCTCCAATAATTTGTGTAAAGATTTGCCTTTACTTGGGAGTCAGTATGCACAGACAGCAAACATGGATCTGTAACAAAGGTCCCCTTGCCAGGTGTGCAATTACATACATTAGCATGCTCCTCTGCCTTCTTTCCATGCCGGTTGTATATGTACTAGAGCAGCTTGTGCCTCTAAAGTTTAAACTTCACTTGTGAATGTATATAAATGCCCGTTAAAATTAATAATGCACTTTATTTAATTCAGCTAAATAGTTTTTGGTAGTTAGGGAGGAGAAAAAAAATAGAAGACATGTATGTTTGTCTCCTGTGATCTGTGTTAACCTGTACTGAGTTGTATTGCAGCTAAAATGGTTCTCATTTACAAAACTTCCTGTTTCTGTTGTCAGAAAAAAACAGCTTTAAATTTGAGTGTGGCTCATAAAGACCACCTATTAACCAGGCTGTCATTCCCAACCTGCAGTGATGCAGACAAAAATCATTATTTCACAATAATTACAACCAAACAATAAAAAAAAAATACAGTGGGTAATGAAAGCAGTGGTGCTGTGACTGTTTATCGGCATAGGAGCTGGCTCCACTGACATTTAAACTGAGTGATTAGAGTCATATAGTCATGAAGTACAGCCACAAACATGGGACCAACGAAACTTTTTAAAGACCTTTTTAATAAAGTCACTGAATTCATAGTACAACTAGTATGGACGATATAGTCTAAATAGTTTTTTACAACTATACTTTTCAGTAGTCTTAAGCAGTATAACAGAAATGATATGTCCACTCACTGGCCACTTTCTTACACACACCTGTACAATCTAATGCAATGTGTTTGGCCTCCTCATTTGCGAAAACAGAGTGGTCAAAACATCATAAAACCCCTCTTAATATAACTCTCCATATATAGCACTCCATTATGACTACACCACCCACTATGACCTCAATAATAAACACAGTAGAATTATCACATTTCTGAGATTTTCATCTGAGAAATCATATTATTAACCTTGTAAAAGTAGAATTCATGGCAGAGCTGCTGTATTGGACTGCATTAGATTGTGCAGGTGTACCTAATACTGGCAAGTGAGTGTATAATATTTAATTACATTACATTAACCTGGACCACATGAACAGTAATGACATTAATAACTAATCATTAATTAATACAATTATACTTTAAAAAAAAGTAATCCAAGGGTTTGCTGATTTTGGCATTTGCACATTTTCAGATCTTCATGCAACTAGCAGTAGTGACAGTGTTTCCTGCAGAACTGATTGTTTTGCATGAAAATACACAGAAATGGATGCACAATCCATAGTTACAACAATCCCTTATTTAGCTGATAGATGTGAAACATCTCTCGTCTCTCATCCATGCCGGAGCCATCACTGAGCTATAAATGTACACTATCATTCAAAGGTTTGCAGTCACTTAGAAATGTCCTGGTTTTGAAAGAAAAAGCTTTTGTTTATGTCCATTAAAATCCTGGCAAATTGATGAGAATAACAGTATATCAACTTTTTAATGTTGTGCATCACTTATCTGTGAACATTAGTCCTGTGTTTAAGTGGCCTTCTGCAATTATGCTAGCATGTGTGCTAACATGTATATTTTCTTGAAAAGAAAGAAGAAATTTCTAAGTGGCCCCAAACTTTTTAAATGTAAAGCTGTTAATTCTTTCAAAGGGCAGCAGTGGCAGTAAAAAAGAAAAAGGCAGCTGCTAGGACTACAGTAGTCCTTGAAATTTAAGAACCCTTTAAAATCTTCTCTGCATAAATATTTCCCGAAACTAGGTGAAGATGATGAAACAAATTAGAAAATAAAATTACACCTTTTCATTAATTCATGTTGGAAAATTATCCAGTCTTAAATATTTATCTAAAAACAGAAAATTCTAAAGTGTTCATCAATTTCAAACACCACTTTTGTTCTTTAGTTTTCGAGAACCACTGTACTTTTACTGAAAACATCACGTTCCTCGGGTCTGAGGGAACAAATGAGATTGAGTGAGATGGAGAAATATTTCATGCTGTCACCAGTTTTTTCTTAACTACTGTGTTTGATTGTCTAGCTTATGAAAAGAAAGTGTATTTCCTGGTCTTTCTTTTCATTTTAATTTGATTTTTAACCAGTTATCTGGACAAGATTTGAGCAAGATTTGAGTAGTTGGTCTGAAATCACTACTTTCAGCTGAGTCTTTCTGATTTTGTTCTGTTGCTGAAAGTTATTAATGTCAAAAATGGTGAGAATGTAGTTGAAAAAGGCTTTTCACTTGTACTCCTCTACAACTTGGCCTTGACAGCATTACACTCTACAACTCCTGCTGCTAGCATTTGGTTTATCTCTACTGATGTAAAGCCGTACTCCTCTAGGACCTTAACTGTGTGTTCTCCAATAACAGGATCAGAGGCAAGGTAGGGCTCTGCAGGAGTCCGAGACAGAACCGGGGCTGGCCGGGGACTTTCTTCCCCGCTGGAGTCCTTGATGAAAGAACCTCTTTCCTGGTTATGCGAGTGTGAGCTCACCTGGTCGAAAGACAGCACAGGTGTAACACAGGCATCAGTCCCATCAAAAATCCTTGACCAATCCTCCTGGGTTTTTGAGGCAAAACGCTCTGTGAAGATCCGTCTGAGCTCTGGCCAGTCACTGAAACTCATTTGATCTGGCAATTCCCCAGCATCCAATTCTAAGCCTATAGAAAAAAAAGACTTATGTAACACAATGGAAACATGTTTGTCAACAGGAAAATTATGTAAAATAAATCATTTTTGAGCAGTGAAACTTTTTTTTTGCTGTTTTTTTTTTTTTTACAAATAATGATTCTTCACCTGAAACATTGCAATTAAATATTTTAATAAAGACTCCTTGAGCTGTACTGGTACTACAGCTGCTGTGTCAACTTACTGAGAGTTTTATTTTTCAAGTCTTCACAGTCACAGATTTTTTTCACACCAACTCAACCACCACCATAAACTCTGTATCTCTTATGTATTTCCAGTCCAGTTTGTTTACTGCTGTCATATAATGGTTAAATTTACGTTAAAAAACCCTAACATAACACAAAATTACAACAAAAGAAACTCTTTAAAACAGTAATACATTTTATAATACTATTGGTTGTTACTGATTTTAGGTCATTATATTAGGTCAGAGGTTTCTTTTGGAGTTGATCCCAAGATATGTATGAAGTGTTTAGGTTACATTACTGCATCTTAGATGTAAAAAGCTGAGAAAAAAATATTTAACCAGTTGTTTAAAACTGTTTTTCGTAGCCAAATCATATGGAGACTTGCAATACAAGATTATCACTGTGTCTGTCAAAGGTCGTAATGCCCTCATGTATCACTGCTATTGCACTCCAACTTCCAGTTATTCCTTGTCTCATACAGGAAGCTGAAGTTAAGGTCTTCGTACCTCCATAGAAATATTCTTTTGTTAAAGGAAGTGAAACACGCAGCCACAGAGCCAAGTCAGTTCTTTTGGATTCGTCTCATTTTCCTAGACAATAGTAAGTGTTTATTTTTGATAGACTGTTGGTACATCTCACAAAGACTTTCTTGGGCCTTAACTTAACATATTTAGAAGTAATAGGTATGATGATTATCAAATTTAAGGTTTAACAGGGCAACTTAAGCTTGTTGTTAAAGCAGTGGAACCGCACAAATGTGACACTGGTGACCACTGTCTTAGAGGTTTTAACATCTGTAGTTTGATACTACAAACCTTTTAGTAGTTGTCTGTAGAACTGTGGTTCTATGGCACCCACAGCAATGTACTTTCCGTCTGAAGTCTGGTAGGTATCGTAGAAGGGCGCTCCACTGTCCAACAAGTTCTCTCCTTTGGGAGCATCCCACAAACCAATACGATGTGATTTCCATACAAATGAACCTACATAGGCTGCTCCTTCCACCTGAGGACAGTAAGAAAGAGGAGAAAAGGAGAACACAAGGTCAGAAGAGTTTATATTATAAACCCTTATTATTATTCCAGTTATACATTAACCATAAAAGACAGAAAAATTAAGATAAGCACATTGGTTTTGCTGAAAATAACATCTACCTCTCTGTTTTTGCCTATTAATAGATTTTTATTTATTCATTAATTCATTTATGCATTTAAAGTGGATTAAACTTCTGTGAACACTTCCATATAATACATATTCTGTACATAATATTATATTATAGTGTCTCAGTGGTTAATCTTTTTGGCTAGATAACAGCAGTAGGTGTCTAGGTATCGAAAGGGTGGAATACCATTATACTGCAATAGCATTAAAGTGTAGAAATTTCTTTTTGAATAATATGCTTTTCAACTAAGCTTCTGAAGTTCTGCACAGAGAGTATTTTTATGGCATTTACTGTACGAAACATCAGCAGCCTATATTCCTAATTTGTTTAAGTATTCATATGTGTATGTGTGTTAGTACTGCTGAATTTGCATAGTTGGTACTGCTGAAAAGAAATTACAGAATTTTACTGGTCAGATGTAATGAGCCACCTTCAAAAGTAACGTCACCAGCATCAGCAGTCAGGATAATAACATACACAACATGTATAGTACATGGAAGAGGCTGCAGCAGAGATGCCCACTGTCACATCTATAATTGCTGATTGCAATCAATTCAGTCAGTGTAACCTCTAATGAAGCCTGTGCTGCTTCTCAAATGTCATTTATATGTGCAAACAATAACAGCCTGATCAACAAAGGAGGTTTGAATATTTTAAGAAGTAACACAATGTGGTGTGTACACAGCACTTTTCTAACAGTTCAACTATTTTGTACCATACTGCTGCTCTGTGAGTCATCAGGGACAAATCAAAAAAGAAGAAGACAGTTCTGTCACTGGTCAGGGCTTCAGCACAGTCACAATTATTCTGTGCCAAAACCAAGACTCATGCATCAAATACGGAGTCTGTGGGAGAGCAATCAGGCGATTCTCTGAATGTGTGTTCTTCTTTTGACAGTCTTTGGTCATGAAATATGCATTTATGAATTACAAAGAAATACAAGCCCATGAACAGAGAGCATGCATTAGAAAACTGAGTCGGTACCCTGCTTTGTATAGTCATTCTCTTTGGTGACACGCATCTCATGCCAAGATTAAGAGTAGCAGCAAACTACTCATTAAAAACAAAAGTCCTCTTTTAAAACTCAACAAATCATGTTGTCATTTGGTAGAAATCTGACAGTAAATTGCCTCTAAATTGTCCACAGGTGTGAAATTTAGTGTAAATATGGCTAAGTGTGTCAGCTTTGTGTTAGACTACCCACCGCAGTGCATGCTGGGATAGGCTCCAGCCCGTGCAAACCTTGGAAGGATAAGTAGTTATTGAAAAAGAATGGTTGAATGGATCGTAATAATATCACTGACAACATGCTTTTGACTGAATGGGCTCAGCCTGATGTGTCGCGGCTCATAATTTTAGATGGCGCACTGCCTGTGATTGAATTTGGCTCCTGCATGGGCACTGAGGAATCCTCACAATTACACGGTGTCCCACTGATACAAAGCACTGGCCAGACCAGGTGTTTCTGTAATCACGAACAACAAAGTTTGGCTTTCACTGAAATGCACATTTAAGTTTCCATTTATTGCAAATTGTTTAATTTTTTAAGTGTTGAAGAAACTTTTGATGGTTTATTTTAACATCAGTGTTTTTGTACTTGGCATTATAAGTAGCTAATATAAATACAATGATTTAAATTTTTTAATTAGTTTTATTATATAATATTTCCCCAATACATAGACACTATATAAAATGTACACAAAATTAGATTTATAATGTTCAAACTGATGTTCAGTCATAGACCTCAATATCTGTTCCTTGGAAATAACGTTTTACTTCTAAAACAAAAATATAAGGCACTGTGTTAATATTTGTACAATTAACTTAGAATCGTTAATTTAGACAGCAAAATTATGTGAAATATGGACCGTCTTGGACTGTCAGTAAAACTAAAAAAGCAATCTGAAGATGTCATCTAATTGGCAGATTATAGCTACAATATGCAAATTAAGCTAACGCTAGAATCCACAGGCATCAGTTCGCGCACTTGGGTTGTACAAGATGACAATGATCTGAAACATACCAGCAAATCCACCTCTGAATGACTCAAAAAATACAAAATTAAGGTTTTGGAGTAGCCTAGACAAAGTTCAGACTTAAATTTGAATCAGATGTTAAGGCATGAACTTAAACAGGCCGTTCCTACTCAAAAACCCTCCAGTGTGGCTGAGTTAAAACAATTCTGCAAAGAAGAGTGGGCCAAAATTCCTCCACAGTAATGTGAAAGACTCATTGCCACTGCCAACTGCATTTTGTATTTACTTGGGTTATCTTTGTGTAATACTAAAATTTGTTTGATGATATGAATCATACATGACAAATAAAAAATCAGGAAGGGGGCAAATAATTTTTCTCAGCACAGTATGTTTATGTCCCAGTGCACAAAAGTTTACTGTGACTGTAACACAGCATGAAAAAATTAAACCAGAAGCTAAATACTGAGGGAGATACATACTACTCTCCTGAGCTTTCCCAATAGTAAACACAAGCTAGGCAAACAAAACTGAATAGAATAACTGCTTACTAATAGTAGAGGGCTGTGAGTCAAAATAGAATATTTGCATGGATGTATGGAAATATACAATATCTTATAAATACTACAGACATACACTACCAGTCAAAAGTTTGGACACACATAGAAATGACCATGTTTGTGAAAGAAAAGCAGATTTCATA
>JAUMHL010000004.1:7027237-7037893 GCA_032362345.1 Sandelia bainsii
GTGTGAACTTTTTACGTTTTCCATAAATTTCACCCGAAAGCCAAATATCCCTAACTTTTTGTGAGTAGTGTATCTTATCTTCCTTGGGAAGGAAGCTAATAACTGTGCTGTACTGTTGAGTTGATGAGAGGAGCTGGATGGATCTGTCCTAGAATCACTAAGGAGTAAAACCGGAAAGTCCTTTCGGCTGATAAAGCCTGAATTAATATGTTTTGGCTACGAATGTTCTTTCACAGTCTAAACATGGTAAGAAGTGCTCATAATAATTTGTACAATGGAGGAACTGTCTTCAATAGAACAGTGCACACATTTTTCTTCTTAATATGACTTTCAGATGGTGCATGTCTACATTTTTCGGCTCTTATAAAGTACATGCAGCATTATTCTGCTGAGCTTAATCAGTCTGTCTTTTACCACACATGTCAGTTACAAGAATGACTTATTTGATGTCTATGGCAGCAACATTGCAGAAAGGTTGGGCCAACTTGGCTATAGAAAGAAAGAATTAGTTGCACTAACAATTGCAATGGGTTGAACCAACTTAAAATTCTGTATGGGAAAAACGTTGGACCAACTTATTATACAATTAGTTAAGCTAACTTATGATTTTCAACTGAATACACATTATGTCAGTTCAATGGCAATTTGAAATATTACATTTGGGCAGAAAAGTTTGTAGAAGTTGAACAAACTCTGAAAAAGCTGTGCAACTTGTTACTTAACTTATTTAACACCTCATTCATTTTGTCTGCACTGTTGACATTCCCATCAGCCTCACTTGGAAAAATTTCTGCTTAAAGCTACAATTTACAGTAAGTTATGTTTTGGAGCATATTTGGGAAAAAAAGATGCATATTGCAGTTTTCACATCAGTACATTAGCTTGCTAATGTGCATGATACTGCTGTGTAACCTCAGCCTTTGTTTTGTTTGACTTAAATCAGCAGATAAGGGCAGGACAAGTCTTAAAACACACAATCAATCAACAAGTGAGTCATGGACTCTCATCTGTCTTTCCTGTGTCATCAGGCAAGAAGAAGATAGGATGACATGACCCAAAGCATGCAAAAAAAAAAAATCTATCTAACTCTGCAATCAGCTTTAGAGACAAATAACAAAACCAATTAAAAAGCCACAATACTAACCAAGGAAGAAAATGAAAATGAAAAAAATATTTCACAGAAGAGGAGAATACAGTATATCTGTTTTCTCTGTATCCTAAAACACGTCTCAGTAAAGGAAAGGGCTTTGCTTAAAGTGTGCTCAGCAAGAAGGATGACCAGTAACATAAAACTCACATTCCCTCAGTGTAGTCGTAAATTACACAGTGTCTCCTGGAAACATGTTACCTGTATACTGAAGTGTTGGACAGTAACTAACATCAACTAATGTGTGCATAAGCAAAACGACTGCTATTAACTACTGTGTTATAAACATCTTTTCCCTGAACTCTCCACCATAAATATCTACTCATATCTCATCATGAATTGATCTACAGTAGCTGATAATATTGTAAATCTGAGAGCATGAAAGCCTAATGTGCACAAATATGTGTGAATTTATTGCATTAGAAAAATGTTTCTGATTTATTCTGTTATAACGGAAAAGAAGGTCTAGTCTGTCTGCTACCCTTTGGTAGTTCCCTCACAAGTCAAATAATGCCATCAGGACTTTCTTTCCAAGAAGAATGTAAAACACAGACATACCCTGTCAAAGAGAAGTTGACTGATGTGAAAACCACATATTTTATGGTTATTATGGGGGAATGTTATCTTTGCACATGTTTCAAAATTCCCCCAAAAATGCTGTGTTTGAGAATCTGTGTGAGTGAGCAATCACTTATTTTTGATACCTTAAGGCTAAAGCTTTTTGCACAGCCATTAACTTGCACTAAACAAAATACCACTAAAATATCCACAAGAGGATTTTCAACATAATCTGGTTAAGTCAATAAAAAGCATTGAAGGGGTCTCAGCTGCCTGGCAAAACAGCCTTGCATGTTTTTTAATCCAAACATCCTACAGAAAATTAAATTCTGTGCTTTATATCATCGGAGAATAAGACAACACGTTTTGGAAATTTTATTGAAATGAATGGAAAAAAAAATAGGCATCTTTAGTGGACAACAATCCATCAAGAAAAATATCTCCTAGCTTGAGAGCCAAAACCATAAGGTCAGCATAGGAGAGGTGTAGGCCTAATATCATTTCTGGATGCCAGACATAAGCCTGAAAGCATAATTTGTGCAGGGAGAAGATCCACCCACTTTGAAAACCATGGAATTAAAAAGGCAGGTGGTGGAAGCAGGTGTGGGCTTACTGAAACAAACGTTCATTTCTGACCACCGTGATGTCTGTGTCAGCTGCGTCTCTTTTTGCTGAAGAAGCTCTAGAGATTTAATGTCGAGAAATACATTTTTAACAACTGTCTTCAAACCACTCTTTGAGAGACTCCTCGCTTTCAACATCATCCAACTTCCTTTTTGTTAAAGAAAAATCCAAACTTTATCAAATCATCAACCCTGGGATGGAAATGCTATTATCATGATAAACCAGTTATGAAGTAATTAGTACCTGAACATCTGAAAATATTTTCACTAAATATTGCAACACTGTGCTTATTTATACGCATCTACTGGTATTTATTATAACTCTACAACTTTTTATATCTTTCCTACATGTATGTTCTTATTCTGTGTATATGTGCCATGTCAGAGCTATAGTTCCATCAAATGATTCTGACTTGACAGATAAAGATCACAATTGAGTAAATATGAAAACAGTGCAGAACATGACAACTACCAAATGGACAGTGTAATTTCCAGTGAAACTTTTTTGTTTGAATTATGATTATTGATTTTTTTATTTTATTTTACACATGCTTGAAAGTTTTAGCACCAACATATGGCAAACAAATGTCACACCACAACTAATCAGTAGTCTACATAATCTTTTTCAGGTTGCAGGTTGGTTTAACTCCAAGATGTAGTGCTGCATTTAATTTATTTTCACACATTTGTTGAACTTCAGAGATACTGCGAGATATACCACCACTTTCCAAAAGAGACAGGAAAAGACAGCTGTATGAAACAAGTGTTATTATTTTTAAAGTTAAAAATAATTATCATTCCTTAGCATGTAACAAAGCTTAAATCAATCAAAAGCCTATTTAAATACCTACTGTCCAATTCAACCCTGTCTCCTAAAAGTTACTTTTCCTATACAACTAAACTGCAATTATATTTTTGCAGCAAACGTTATAATATTATAAATATGTTCTGATGCAAAATATTCAACCTACTCCTTGCGAGAGTCACAATAACTAGGTTAGGGTGGATGGTGGGCGTATAAGTGCAGGACTGACAAATCATAGATCTGAGTTTAACTGCAGAGAAAAGTTAGAGAAAGATTGTTGTTTAAAGTTTAATAAACATATTGTGTGTGAAGTGACAAAACTGTCTGAAAATTTAATTTTGTACTGCAAGATTGGATATTTTTTATATTGTCTAGGTACATTTTCTTGCTATGTTCAGTATTCCTACAAAAATGTATTTGTGATTGTAGTTAGGAGACGGGCTTGACAGTCATTCTTCTGTGGTTAAACTGAAAATGTATATATCCTATTACCAGTGTCATTGTTTCCTCACACAATGGCAATTCAAAGGAGCAACATCCTATTGAAACTGCATGCACTGCTGATTGCATTTTCCTGTTATGTGTAACATAAGCTTGATGTTTATAGATAGTGTTTCTAGGGGTCTTGTGCTCCTGTAGTCTATACAATGCAAACTACAGGGGGACAGTGTGAAACAATGGATGTATTTCCTATATCCTATTTATAAAATTAGGACAGAAGATGAAAAAGGCTCTTCATTTTTTCTTCAATAAGGGTTGTTGTTTGAAGTTACAGTATATTTTGACTGTGTTTGCATTTGCACTTGTTTTCCAGCTGCAGTATTTGAATTCTCAAAGCTACTGTGTTTATCAGACAAAACACTCTCTGGGCTTACAGTGAAGTAGACTAATAATGGATAGTGACAAAGGCATGTGACCTTCATGGCTGTACAAAGTGAATGTACAGCCTTCAAGGTGCCCCCGATTGTTCCTTTCAAACTATGCAGAGGTAAAACAAACTTGTTAGCAGCTGTAAGGAGTGTTAATGTATGAATGTGGGACAAGGCCGTGAAATGTGCTCAGCAAATGTTTTCTTTTCCAGATCAATAGAGACCACGTCAAACATTGCATGTGGGGAGGGTTTACCTACACTGCAACAAGTGTCTGTAGTTTTTCACTTCAGTTCATGCACAAAAGCAGTTGTGATCATTCACTGTGATGTTTCCTACAACTACAGACACACTACACAAACTTAATACTTAAGTAAAAGTTCAAGTACTTGCCTTAACAAGCACTTCACTACAAGCACAGTGCCACTTCAAAATCTTTAGTTAAGTACAAATAAAAAAAGTACAAGACCTCCACTAAGAAACTGATTCAGACGGGCATTAATATGAGTTAGTCCTAAAAAAGACCATTTAAACACGATTGAACTTGATGCTGTTGATAACATGAATGTACAAGTCTAGTTCAAATTTGTTCCACATGTGCCTCATAAAATCTGTGCTGAAATCGAATGTGGTTCGACCTTATTAAGTTTCATTCATGGATTTAATTCACAGATTAAACAGCAAAAAACGCATTTCTGAGAATTTCTTTAAAAAAATGTACCAAATATTAATACAGTTTCTTGTAATCAGAAATTCACTCTTTAATTACCAATTTAAAAAAGCAAACGTTGGGGAATACACACCATTGTGACAAAAAAACATTTTCAGTAATTAAGTTTAAAAAGAGTGGTTGCCTTATTGAGTTTCACTTTCTTGTTTAGTTGTCTCTTGTGTAATGTAATGCTTTTGGTTCATTGCCACTGCTGTCACAGCATCTTTTTCAGGTGCAGCTGTTTTCACTGAAAAATCTCAACTGCACTAAATTGCACTACTTAACACTAAATGACAAAGGGACATGCACCAAGTCTCTCTTTATGTTTTTGCAGATTTTGTCTGCCATCACTTATATGGTATTTTGTAAGTACACAGGAAAGGATCTCACACAGCAACTGACAAAAGAAATTATTACAGCAGATGAAGTATATGTTTTAAATTTATGTCATGAAAACTGTGAGTCATGGTTTCTGACTGTGTGGAGATATTAGTGTGTCAGGGTTGATATTGTAGCACTATCCCTGATTCGTCGTGCTCTTTCACCAGACCATCTCAGTGCTGTGTCCTTTCACCTTTATACCTTCAGCACACTCACAAATGCAGGAGTTCCAGAAGAAGAAGTGTCCAGATGATTCAGCCATTGTGAGGCAGTTGAAGGGGAGTGATTGTGGTGAATGATAACAGACAGGATGACTCTACTTCCTATTATTATAGTTGGTTTGGTGTACTCTTCACATAAAGTTAAATTGGCCTCACACTGTAGACCTCAAGTAACCTTGTTTGTTTCACATTGTCCACAGTGGAGCATTTGAGCCTCTGTACTCAGAATTAGTGTGTGAGAAACTATTTTGTTTGTCAAACTGTTAAATGTGTCATTGAACATGTTGATATGATGAGTGGTTGTTGATGCTGTAAATATGACAGGTTGTATGATAGTGGCTGCGTGTAGAGCAGGTTTTATGTTATGTTGTCATGTCACATACACCTTTTTTCTGCTCCATTTTTATCAATGAGGGTAGGCTAAATAACAGAAAACACATCTCTGTGTGTATAACAAAACACAATTCAACAGCAGCACTGACTAAATCCTACAGAAAGACAAAGTTTAATTTATAAAAATTATTGTTCATGTTTTGTATGTGACGTCACATTAATGCACATAATTTCCCAACTTCTGTGGGCATAAGGCCCCTCCAGAGTCTCACTAGATAAATCTGAGTGATCCGTGACATATTTAATGGAAGACGAAAGACAAAAACAAATTTCCTATAATATGTTTTCAGTTAAAAATTTTGTGAATGAAAAGTGACATGAAAAAGTTTAAAGGAAAAATGTCTCTGTTTGTTTGAATTGCTAAAACTGAAAGACATGTTAAAAATGACTAAGGTAGCCACACAAATGTTGAGTAAAGTTATCTAGTAAAGATTCTGGAGTCCTCCAGCATAAGTGACGCACACTTGCGCTGAATGTTCTTTATTTAGTTCACTGTGGCAACTGCTTTCTCAGACTCCGGCAACTGTTGATGGTTTGATAGTGACAGGGTCGGATATAGAGTATCACCCGGAAATATTTAAGTCGTAATCTGTAGCTTCATTGTAAAAGAGCTTCCTATCAATGGCAATAAGTGATGAGTGGGCACAACATTGCACCACCTGTAGTTTCTATGTGTGTGTGAGAGATGTTTAAAGGTGAGACACCTAAAATCACCAGACATTACGTCTACCATGACAGGTAGAGTAACGGGCCTATAGTAAAAAAGCTGCTGACTAATTCAGGAACTTGTCATGATATCCTGTGCTACAAAAAAAATCTCCTTTTCATGTAATTACTCAAATGTTATTGCAGTAATTTACAATATAGTCAACTGAAAAGTGAGCCAGTGTCCTGTAAACAGTTACAGGCTGCACAATCAGAGCTACAGTGGTGTGACGCAACTTTTACTGCAGTCTGCACTAGTACAACTTTGAGGTGCTTGTACTTTACTTGAGAATTTCTAATCTATGATACTTAATACTTGTATATACTCCACAATACTCCACTTACATAATATTTTTCCTATTATTCCAGTAGTCTAGAGGGTCTAATAGCCTACTTCTTCCACCACTGCACATATTGTAGTATTGTTACTTTGACTAAAATCTGAGTACTTCTTCTACCACTGATTGTTACATACTATTTCTAAACTGTGGTGTTGTTACTTTTACTGGAGAAGGTCTGAATAGTCCTTATAATAGATTAGTGCTGAACATACTGCACAATGTGGTATTATTACTTTTACTAAGATCTGAGTACTTCTTCCACCACTGATTATTTCTACATTGTCGTAACCTACTGCTATGAATAATGAGTATTTCAGTATTTTTAGATCCTGCACTGGGGAACTTCACATGCCACAGCAGCTCATGTGACAGAATAAAGATAGATCCAAGGAGAAAGAAAGAGAACCAAAAAAGAACTACTAGAGCAACTACCCCCCACTTCTGCAAAGCTGTAAAGTTTACTGACCACGGTTTGTGCTTGAGTCGCAGCTGCCGCCGGAGGCGCGTTTACGGCGCTCACGCCAATGAGTCAGCCAATCAGCGTTGGAGGGAGGGGGAGCCTGCACGGCCCGCTACAAATGCTCAGAGGGCACATTTGTGTAGTGTTGGAGCCTTTAGTCCGCCACTTCAGACTGATTTGGGGGACCTGCATGAGTTAATCGCTTCATTATTAACCACAAGTAAACAAAAGTCCCTGCAGCTCTTTGTAGCTTGGAAACTAAACATCCCACTGCATAACTGACTACTGGGTCTCCAACTAGACTAGTAAACCCCGAAAAAACTTTATTTCAACTTTTCGACACGACAAAGACAAAGCAGCGGCGTAATCAAGGTCGGAGCTGTTATTTTATTACAGCTAGGAACTCTTTCTAGGAGTGTTGTAGGCGAAATCTCCATCCATCCTCCAAGAGACTCTGCTACAACCTGCAAACATGACACGAAAGTCCTGCGCGATTTACGTGGTCGGGATCGTCTGTGCCTCGCTGCTGATTGTTGGGATTAGCTTATTTGTGGGTCAAGTTTTCCGCACAATGATGCACAAACGCCTCAAAAAGGTAAAATCGCACATGCATGTTCAAACTGTGTCTGCAGCGGAGGCTGACTCTGACTAATTTCATGCTTTCTCTCTGCCTGTCCTGCACACGACTGTACACGTGCAAATCTGTTTACTTTAACTAATCACCATACATTTTTGATCAATTGATTAATTACTTAATTAAACCAAAACTTTTTTTTCATAAAAAATCGACTTCTCTGAAGTAAAGCTGATTCTTTAGCTGAAGTCCACCACCCTGCAAAAATTATGTAATATCTGCTCATATTGAACAGTGACAAGGCCCCTCTTACTGATTTATTGTAATAATTCATATTCACTAATATGCACTGATGACAAATGAACTATACATTTCTTTATTATTTTTTAACATTTATAAACCTATATAAGCTGTAATTAACAGTTTTATTAATTATTAATTAATAACTTACAGATGCCTTATGAACCACCTATACGCTATTAATAACAACATTTGGGTTGTTTTTGTGATGACTGACTCACCCAGTAATGAATTAATTGATGCAATTCTTTAAAGGATTGACTTAAATGTATGGTTGAAAAGATAAGGAAGAACAAAATTTGAATGAAAGATACAATATACAACCTTTGGAATCAAGCTAGTAGTACCAAACTCACCACTTTGCTCCACCTAGTCCTCTCTTTCCCTGCTCCACAACCAGCTCTTCACATGTTAGACCTATGAAGTGACAATAAATGAGAAGGTCCAAAGCTTAACTAAATAACTGACCTTTTCTGATTGGTTAGAGGGGAGAGCCTCTCTCACAAAAACAGAAAATAAATATTTTTACAACTAGGAAATGTGTTTACAGTTAGGAGGGTCATTATGGTTCAGAAGCCTGTACTGTGCTATATGCACTGTCTCTACCTTCAGAGTTAGTTTTGTTCCACTATCATGCTCTGTGTTGAAGGACTTTGTTACAGAAACCTTCAACAAATTGTAGATCAAAAGAAAATCCTAATGTCCCACTACAGTATGGTTCTGCCTTCAATACTAGTCATTATGACAGCAGGAAGTGCTGTATGCAAATTCCACAGCTAAGAATAAATAAATGCTGGGGCAGTATTGCTTGTTGTTGGTGCTGGTTGGTACAGTATTTTAAACACATGTCAAAGAAAAACTGAGTAACAGTTGCTAGTGCATAACTGGAAAAAATTTCATTTTTCATTTATTCAAATTTCATCTTTCAACTTAGAGGATTAAAGTTGTTTGTGTGGACTATTATCAGATGCTTAGTGTAATTGAAAAGAATGAGGATAATAAAAGGATTTTTTCCCAGTTGTGGTTTTCAGCTTTGTTCATGCATCACATTGTTTGGTGTGGGGTCAGGGTGGGGGCGAGGACAGTGGATGCAACTTCATCACTGATGTTTGAAGCGGATAAGAAATGGATATTTAAACTTCTGTAAACATTAGTATTCTAATGCACGTCACTCTCTCTAATTCAGCTCAGCTTGTTTAGTTCTGTAGTTAACAGAGTGTTTGATCTCCAGTCCCAGTGGTGGTGAAGTCAATGGGCCACGAATACGAAAGCTATGGTTATCAGAAAATAAATACTAACATCTGTAGTCATTTTGTTTGTTTGCATCAGGGAAAGTATTTGCTAAGCAGCTGTAAACATGCTGCGGACTCTTTAGTTCATTTATGGTTGTAGGTTTCAATCTATCAATCAATTCAATTTCCCAATTTTCAGACTGCTTTAATCAGTGAGGTTCAAAGTGGTCCTAGAAGGTTCACTTTTCTTTGATAACAGTGTTGGTCCACATTCAGTATTATGATGTCGCACCTTATCCTTATTTTCAGTTCAAACCTGTTTCTCCATAACAGGTATCAGATGACTTTAGGGGTCAGGAGACATATTCACAAGGCGTTCTAGTGCTGGGAGTGGGTCTGAATGCTAAATCTTATGTAAGAAAGAAAATAAAAGTTGACTTTTTAAGGTTTCAAAGGCAAATGGCTGCAGGGGAGAAATGAGAAAAGTTCTCAAACACTCAACAGGGAATTAATCATAAGCTACAGATAAGACTGTGAAGGGATGATAATTGTAGTTTGTTGTGTCCTCATTTCTTATCCATGGACGAAGTCATGTCACTACACAATTTCAAGGCTTTTACAGCTAAAATAACTTCCTCAAATTGGAGTTTTATTCAAGCCAACAAAACAAAATAAATAGACAAAGTGAACTTACCTGTAACCAGAGGTGGGTAGAGTAGCCAAAAATTGTACTCAAGTAAGAGTAGCGTTACTTCAAAATATTATTACTTAAGTAGAAGTAAAAAGTAGTCATCCAAAAAATTACTCAAGTAAGAGTAAAAAAATACTTGGTGAAAAGACTACTCAAGTAGTGAGTAACTGTTTGATCGTAATGTCTGATTTATTTATTTTTTAAAATTATGTAATCAGACAGACAAAAATATAAAATGTTGTGCAAATTCTAGTATTTCCAAATAATAGAATAAACAATGAGTACAAATAAATAACATCTTTACAAAATAACAAATTAAAGCACAAGAAACACAAATTTCCAAATCTAACAATCTACAATATCTACAGTACCTACAGTAAGTAACATATGTATGTTTGAACTGTGACATTTCTCATGTGTTTTTTCATTCACTGTCTGCTACACGTAGCACGTAGACTATGTGTGAAGATATCTGGAAGTTGAGTCATGACAACTGGATTTCTTTCTTTTTTGGTTGAAACGTTTCACTACTCATCCAAGTAGCTTCAACTTACCAAAAAAGAAATGCAGTTGCCATGAGTTTGAATTATTGTGAAATATAGATTATAATTTCATTTGACATGTGTGGACTAGATTTTAATGTC
>JAUMHL010000004.1:7047066-7059111 GCA_032362345.1 Sandelia bainsii
GAGGAAATCACCATTGCATGCTTCTACTTAAATACCCTACTTTCATGATATAATATCACTGTAGTGTGAACTTTTTATATATTCCATAAATTTCACCCGAAAGCCAAATATCCCTAACTTTTTGTGAGTAGTGTATTTTCTCACCCATACACGCCCTTTTACACATTTCTCACAAATGTACTCACTACTCCTTTTGTGGTTCCTCTTAAAATTCTATTTTTTTTCTATTTTTTTCTCTTCCCTGTTTTTAATTAGCTGCATCCTACACAAAACTTCTGTACTCACACTCTGACCTTTTAGTAAACACATAACTTCAGTCCTACAATCCTAGATTTTTTGTTGTTCTTTCTGCTTTCTAACTGTGACCTTTCCGATGTTTGAACCTTGGCTGGTGACACATCACAGTAATTTTTATATCACTTGAATCTTCTTGTTATTTTTTTTTTCCTGCTGTCACCAGTATTGCTAATACCCTCTAAATTACCCATGTGACACAGCTCTCTCCACACTTCAGGCACCATCTGACCATGACTGGCTCAGTAGCTAAGGGGGCGATAAGCCCTGTCACCTGATCCTAGCCTTGAATATGACCAGGCATTACCTCAGTGCCTTTGTTCACTGCCCAGTTGTCCTTCATATTGAATTTGAATATTTATTACTTAAAGATTATTATTCCTGGAGAAAGAATAACAACAGTGTTTTAAAATGTTTTACACATTTACTAAAAGTAATAAGTCATGTTTGTTTGTGGGAACTGCTATTTTCTGTTCATTTGACTATCAGCATGCAGAGACTTGTAACTTGTTTCAGAGAAGTATTTCAACACAAGTGAACATCATGTATTCTTTTTTATGTTTCAAAATTGCATTGTTGCTGTGGTGTTGAAGGGCACACTGCTTAGTGCAAAACAATGTGAATAATGTTGACAAAACCAGACATAGAGTTACTGTTTGCAAAATTATTCTCATAGTGCACTGAAATGAACAGAAACCAAAAACTGCAATAAATAAAAAACATGCAAGATACTCTTACAGTCATCCAGTAGCACACATTTAGTTTTTAGTAGCAACAGAAATGAGGGGGATTTAGGAGAGCATGCAGAGGGTTAGGTTTGGGGTCAGGTGTTAAGGAATTATTGATGCTTCTGAGTATACCAGTACAATTGTATGTGTCTGTGTGTGTTTGCGCTACAGTGACCTTGTGGGTTGTCAGGGGAACAGCCTCTCAGGTGACTGCGGGTGTCCAATGTTTTTGTTAAACGTCTGTTGCCAAACACAAGAGCAGGAAAACTCTCACCTCTGCCCCACTTCATCAGCACCTCTAACTGTGCCACCATCTGACTTTGTTGTTGCTGCTGAGACACATGTGGTTCTTGCAGAGCTGGAGCACCGACATCCATACTGACTTAGTTAAGAAATGCACAGGTGGAACCCAACCACGAATGTTTCACTTCAGTGCACTGTTCTTTATCGTCACTATCATCTTCTTGTATGGATACAATGTCGTCTCCTGTTGATAATTTGAGGAAGGAACTCAACAAGAATACAGCCATTAAAGTAATTCTACAGCAGGATGGTTGTTCATTAATGTACCAGTTGTTTATTTTCTTTGGAAGAGTGACCCTGAGTAACATGCTCCTGCGACGGGGGCCAGAATATATCTTCACCATCTTTTGAGGACTGTTCCAAGATGTTTGGCTGTTTGTTGTGTCCTGATAAGATCCTACATCAAACAGCAGGAAATGTGAAATTGGATGAAAATATTGTTTTCAATGCTGCTTCTTTGATAAGCTTCTCAACATTTGTGCCAGGAATGGTGGGAGTTTTTATGTCGCACCATCATGGTGTCGTCTGTTGGTCAACCTTTGTGTGGACACACTGTATGGAGAGTTGTAGAGTAGATATGGGAGGTCATTGCTGCACAAATTAGCAGATTAATCCTTAAAACTCCTTTAAGATACACTTCATCTTAATATTGCGTGTGTATGATATGTGTGTTGACTGCATGCTCACTAATTAATGTGTGAATTTGCCAAATGAATGTATAATACCTTGTTTTGGAGACATGGCACCTCAAGTGCCTCTTCAAGTCTCATTAAACCATATTTAGAGATGGGGAAACACTGTCACACAGCACGGAGAATTGACCTTTACTCCACATAGTAAAGTACAGAAATGAGAACTTCGGTGGTGAGTAATTTGCTTACAGTGGAGATGCTTATTTTTATTTTTCTCTTCTCATAGGTGCTCCGGTGGTTGCCTCCTTTCCTCATTTCTATCTTGCAGATGACAAATATGTGGCTGCCATTGATGGAATGTCTCCACACAGAACCCATCACCAAACGTTCCTAGACCTGAACCCGGTAAGCCACAGCACACAGTTTAACAGCCTTAAATCCACTATTTACTCTGCAGCTATGATTAGTAATGTTAATGCTGTGACTTGTTTTTCTTGGTCACTCTGCACATTTAACTCCATTGTGGAAATATATAGCAGCAAAGCAATTTATGAGTGCCTGAAAAGGAAACATCATTCCACATTAAGATGTTCTACTATGCCACTTAGTGGTGAAGAAGTACTAGTACAGCAATTTATCACCTCCATAGGCATCTTCAGTGCTAAGAGTACAGTGAGGATCACTGTACTCTTAGCACAAAAACAAGTAACTAAGTACACTTACGTGCAATTTTAAAGTACTTATATTTCCATGTTGTGCTTCGATCTACTGCATTTCAGAAGAAAATATTGTACCTTTTACTCCATTACATTTATCTGCTAACTTTAGTTACAGTATGATGATTTAAAAATACAGTGGATTTTAATTAATTATTCTACCAAACAGAATTGTAACATAATTATTTTTTTAAATGTCACAATGTCAATAGAATTATAATAATAATAGTTTCTTTAGTTATTAGATTTAGCATGTTTCTGTGGTTGTTAGGTTACTTTTAGGTAGAATTTTAATATTGTTCAAAGTAACTCTATCTGAACAAATTATAACAGTATGATTATACACATAATACGAACATTGATGCATTAGTAATAATCATCATATATCATATATTTTGTTGTCTGTTCTGTTGATATGGTGCTTTAATTAAATTTTTAACACTTTATTTTGTTTTTTGCTCACAGACCACTGGAGTGATTGTACGTGCCAACAAGAGAGCACAGATTAACGTGTTGCTCGACAGACTTTCTGGATTCCAGTGAGTAGCCAGACACAACATTATTAATCTATAACGTGTGCCTGTGCTGTATGATGACTCTTTTTATTGTATTCATAACAGCAAAACTAAAGTGTTCAATGAGACGATCTTCCCTGTCATGTTCATCAATGAGGTAAGAAATGTTAAAGACATGATGAAACACACACTTGTTTCCTGTAACTACTGACTGTTTGGTTCAACACACAATCAGTTAATTTTTATGAACAAAATAATTTCAGTTTTTCTTCAGGAAAACGGCTTGAAACAATACAACTCAGTCATAGCATCTATAACATACATTGTGTGTTTTAATACTTTTAAGAGCGTGGTGATTGATGATGCGTCTGCAGCGAGAGTCCATAAGCTGCTGCTGATTGTCACCCTCGTGTCCAACTTCCCGTTCATCATTGTGGGACTTGGCGGGATTTTGCTCATGGTCTTCATCATCCTTTTGCTCCGGGCCCGCAACCAGAAGGTAAGATGCTGCTTCTTATGTCATTTCACTCTGACAGCTTACAATTTGCTTGCTTTGTCCTAATACATAATTAATGATAATTTTTACATAATTCATTCAGTTACCTAACCACACACTAATGGCACTGTGCATGTATTTATTATTATTATCTCTGTGCAGAATGAAGTTAAGCGCATTGTGTTTATCAAGCCTTCCCATACTGTAAGTTTTTATGGTTATTTGATTGCTTTAATTTTCTACATTGTCTTTGCTTTGTTCAGCCTTCTGTCTTACTATTTTGGGTTCTGGTCATGTGTCTGGTTTTAACACATTAACATAGTGTAGTAATACTAAATATTTACATTCTTCAAGGTAGTTTTTGACTGATAAAGTTGAATTTGTTTTTGATAAACTAAACAGTAAATTATAAGACAAGCTTTTAATACTGTTTATCCTCAAACTACAGACCTCCGCTGATGATGACACCTCGTACTCTCCAGTCAGTGACAAGGAAAAGGATGATCAGAATGGAACCTATATTGGTTTGACACCTAAATGTGACCCACAAGCTTGAGGAGCACTGAGGGAATGATTAGAAAGGGGCTTTGTACATTGACAACCTTTAGAATTACAAAGAGGGATTTGGGATTTAGGGAGGGAAAACACACCACAGAAAATTGTCAATATCTCCTTTATAATTGGAAAACTGTCTTTGTTGTTTTACTTTGGGGTTGGGGCAGATTTGAGGGAAACGATAGGGCTTTTAGTCTCAAACATTGTGTACTGAATGTACGTACGTTTTACTCATGGGGAGCTACCTAAAGTCCAGGCCTGCAGCACACTATCATCCAACAAAAAAACTGACATTCATTAGAAAACACTGTTGCTGATCATGTAAAATTATTGACAGCAGGTTAAACAAACAAAACATACCTTTTAAGGGAAATAAGAGGTTTAGGATGAATTATATTTTAGTGCTGTGGCAGACCACCATTTTCTGATTCCCCAGAGAATAAGAGCCTTGCTTTGCTTTGAGCCTTTCAGATTTTAGCGATTGATTATCACATAACGGCATAGAGGGTGATTTGGGACCAGGCTTGGAATCCATAAATTGTGAGTTTTTAGATATCATACGTCACTCACAGGGGGTCTCTGCTTAGATATTATAACACATTATCAAAGCAGGAGAGAGGAGCAAAATACACAACAGTCCTTCTATTTTTGAAATAGTTCAAATCAGTTCAGTATTAATATGTTTCATTTGCATTTCATCCTAAACTAAATGTTACAAAGCACTTCAATGGTCCATGCATGGCATTTGTATATATAAACATATACAGTGGAAGAAGTGTTGAACTGCTTACATTCTTCTCAGTTTATGACAGGAATGAATATCAGACAAAACGCTGTATATTTTGGATACTTTAATTTTTGTAAAATAAGACATCCTTCTCATGTTTTTTGTAAATGTTGTTGTAGAAATGTTTAAATGAAAACATTTTAAGTTAGAGCTTCACAAATGTCTTTGAGTGCCATAATGAGTGACACTATTCATCTAAACCCTTGAATACGACAGGATTTTGTGGGTGAAATCGTGATTCATTCTGTACTGAATTTGTGTGTTGACAGTATTTTTGCCCTGTGTAACTGCTTATACTAACTGACACCATATCAAAATGTAGTTCAGCTTATTATCATTTCAAAATTTACTTTTTTGTTAAAGTTGTTGATGGCCTTACTACCATTGTTGAGGTTGATTGTGATACTCAGAAAACCATTATTTTCAGTGTTTGTGAAAAATGTGAAAAAAATGCTGAATCGATATTACTGAATTTAATTTTCACATATTATGTGAAAGGAACACTGTGCCATACCAACAGATCTACTCTCAAGTGCATAATATTTTTTTCTTCCAGCCACCAAACAAATATTGAGTATGGAACTCTTAGACGCTGTTACAGTTTGTAAAGGCAGCAGGGTCAAAGTGCACTTTGAAAACACTTAGCTTGAATGATAGATTGTTGTACAGGGATACAACTTTCTTCACTCTAGGCTGGTGAAAATGTTCAGTTTCAGGTGCCATTTAATGTAGTAAAATGCTGAATTGCTTCTGGTTAACTCTGATGAGCTTTTATTACTGCTCGTATTTGTTGTTTTAACATTTTAATTAAGGATGAATGAGTTCCTGCATCTCTTCATTACATGCACTGTCATAATCAACAATGAATATATCAGACAATAATGGAGAAGCTGTAACTTGTTTCCTTTAGAGATTTCATGTGATTTTACAATTTGTATTTGATGTATAGTTTAAATCAAATATATAATAACAATGAAAATAGAGAAAATTGCAAGTGCACGTAGTGTTATAAATTCTGAGAGGTTGAATGAATGGACACATCAATTATTGTTTGTTACAAAAAACACAGTATTACACAATATTAGTGTAGTGGTTAAAGAGAATAAATTATTTTGTTACACTGAGAAAACCAAAACAAAGAAAGCACCATATGGACTGTACACTGGGATACTTTGTGCCATATTTTGATTACAGATTGTACTTTCTGAAATTGTTGGTATAACCACACATTTGTCTAATTGTCAGCTTGTTTTGAAATGTTGATTTCTAATACTGTTTTTATTGTGTACACAAAAATAAAAGTAGTTTCAGTAAATGTTCCTCATGTCTTTGTCTTTCAAACTAAATCATGTTGCTATTAGGATAGATAAATATAGTAGAATGCCACAAATGCTAACTACAATCTTAAAAAACTACCAAAACAAACAAAGCTAAATTGAATCTTTATAGATATTAATAAAGGAATAAATACATATTTTGGAGGTCCTTTTTTTTGCCTCGTATGCATTGAAAGCTCAATGACAGTTATTTTTACATGTATTTTTTATAAACAATATCAAAAATGTATGATCAGTAACACTAGTATTTGGTGTTCATGCACCACTGCAGGTAGATGAGTAACTGTGCTTAGTCCTGCTCCATTCAAAAATATGTTCATTGTTAGTACTCTGGGTTGTTTGGCCTTTACTGCAGAATGATGCATGCTCAGTGTATGACGCTAGAAGACTGCTTTGAGACTCATCTGCAGGAAGTTTAAAGTTTCTTTGTGCTCACCTTAAATCTCGAGTTTGCGTTTTGTACCTGCAAACGTGATTTGTGACATTGCAGTTAGTTTGGAAGCTGACTGACAAATTGCACACACATTGAGAATGGTTTAGTTAAACTTTTGTAATGAAACATAATTGCATATTCATACCAAAGTATTTGAGAGAGGAGGCATAGGTGTCCTTTTAAGAATTTCTAATCATGTGACCTAACTTTTTATGGAAAAAAATATGTTAGATACAAAATGTAATTGAAAACACTATAGAAAGTAATTTTAAATAACTTCTACTGAAAGAATCTTAAAATAATTTCACAGTATTTTGTCTGATCCCTGCAGTAGTAGCTAGTTGCCATGTGTAGTCCAGACTCTTGGTGGCGGTAATGCGCCGTCACGCTGGATGATTCCTGTCCAACGTCAAGAAGACGCAGAAGAAGAACCGTTTCCGGTGACAGTCAAAATGGCGTTCAGTTTTGGCGGCGCCGCGGGTAACACAGCGGCAAGTATGGACCTTTTTTTTTACTATGGAAGTATTTTAATGATTATGGTCAAATGTGTCATTCGTATATTGTTAAGTTTGCTGTACTTTGGTGCTTATAAATGTGTTATATAACGTTATATTTGGCCAGCTGATGGCTCACACCAAGCTGCCGTTAGCTAGTGGTGACAGTGGGCTCACCTAACGTAACACCGACAAAAGACAAACTTCAAATGTACAGATTTCTGTATTTGAGTCCTCTAGTTAACTTAGCAAGATATGTGGTAACTGTCTATTAGAGTAGGCTTCAGTGAATCAGCGCTCAGTTGCTTAACTTAACGTTAGTCCTGATACGTTGTTTATCAGTGTCAGATCCCGTTCCTTGTCACGATACCCAACGTTTAAAGCACGTTATGTGTTTTTGTTAAGACACGTCCGGATTCTCATTCGGTTCATTTGGTGCTAAGACCACAGCATCTTCAGCTTTCGGCTTTGGCACCCCAGCAACCACCACCACCGCCTCATCCGGATTCGGCAGTAAGTCCAGGGCTCTGATCCTCATTGATTGGGTTTCGCTGCAAACTTTTGATCGGCAGTAATCCTGCTCGGCTGTGGTGTTTGTCTGGGATCAATGGAGAGATACATCCATCTTGTTATCCCTGTATACACTGCGTATGAAATTTTCCACGTTTAAAATAGTTGGGAAGCATCTTCACTTTTGATGTGTCCTTAAATCCACAAATATGTTCAAGCAGTATGATATAATTTGGTTTCACATGAGTGAAGGTTTTACTGATGGATGAAGACTAAGTGGTTGTTGCATTACTGTGCAAAAGTTTTAGGCTCCTTACATATTTAGATTCTTATAATACATCATCAGTCGCCCAGGTCATAGTTATCCCAGAAAATGTTGTTCAGTGGCAACTGGAACCCTAACCCTTCTGGACAGGAGGTGAAACGTCTTCAGGAACTTAAAAACAAGTCCAGTTGCCAATGATCAACATTTTTTGTGTTCTCCCTGACGCTTGTAACAGCATACCTTAAAAACTGCAGAAGTGTAGCAAGAATAATTTGTGCTGTTTTTAAGGCAAAGAGTGGTCACCACAAATACTGATTTGATTCGTTTTTTCAGTTTACTGCACTTTGTAAGAAGATAATTGATAACAAAAAACAATTCATGGCATTATTTTCAAAAAGCACGGATACTTTTCTTTTAATGCTTAAAATTGTACAGTACTGTACATCCACACATCTGATAAGCTACAGCAATGAGTAGCAATAGAATAAAATGTTTCATCTTTGCTTTTTTGCTTTAAAGTGGGCATCATAGAGAGGCCTAACCAACATTACAATGGTTATTGTATTAGGATTACTGCATACTGATATTAGTTTTCTTAAATCCTTGTGGTGTGTCCCTTGATTATTTTGTTTGCTCTCCCAGGGGTGTGACAGATACTCAAATATAACTAACAATAGATAGTTTTTAAGAATGACAAGAAGAGCATATACTGTAATATCTGGAGTTAACATACAGTTCTGTGAAAAGTATTTGCCCCCTCCTTCATATTTAATTTTTTTGCATATTTGTCACATTTAAATGAATCAGATCAGTAAACTAATTTTAATTTTACACAAAGATAGCCAGAGTGAATACAAAATGCAGTTTTTAATGATGATTTCACTTACAACGTGAGAAAAGCTGTCCAAACCTGCCTGGCCCCATGTGAAGAAGTAATTGTGAAGTTGAACATTTTTGAAGGTGTGTGTTCCATTACATGTGGTGTAAAACTAACACAGCATTTCATAACAAGAACATCATGCCAACAGTCAAACATGGTGGTGGTGGTGGTGTGATGGTCTGGGCCTGCTTAGCAGCTTCAGAACCTGGTTGACTTGCCTTAATTGATGGAACCATGAATAATGCACTCTACCAGAAAATCCTGAAGGAGAATCTCCGGCCATCAGTTTGTGACCTCAAGCTGAAGCGCACTTGGGTTATGCAACAGGACAATGATCTGAAACACACCAGCAAGTCGACCACTCAATGGCTTAAAAATTACAAAAGTAAGGTTTTGGAGTGGCCTGATCAAAGTCCAGACTTAAATCTGATTAAGATGTTGTGGCATGACCTTAAACAGGCTGTTTATGCTCAAAAACCCTCCAGTGTGGCAGAATTGAAAGAATTCTGCAAAGAAGAGTGAGACAAAATTGCTCCCCAGTGATGTGAAAGACCCATTGCCAGTTATGACAAATGCTTGATTGCAGTTGTTGGCGCCAAGGGTGGCACAACCAGTAATGAAGTTTAAGGGGCAGTTACTTTTTCACAGCACTTTAGGTATGTAAATGGTAATAGTAATGACGTGAGTCTGCTTTCTATACTTGGTATTAATGATAGTACTATGTTTTTCCTAAGACAGCAAAATTATGCACATGATTTGTGTCGGCTGTTTTTAGGTAGACCCCTTTTGTTAAATTTTTGTTTCTGCTTTTTAGCTCTTACAGCCCCTGGTTTTGGGGCAGCCACCACGACTGCTGCTGCACCATCCACAGGATTTAGTTTTGGCTCCACCAACACTGGTAAGGCAAATACATCTTGTACAAAGCATGTAATTGAAAAAAAAATGTACAACAGCTTTTACAATTAAGACTTACTCGCCCTGACTTTCTGTCAGTTAACTTCACCATGCCATTCTCTTTCTTGCTGCCTACCTGCAATGGCTGCAGGATTTGGGGGTCTAGGAGCTGGAAACACCATGGCTGGTGGGTTTAGTTTTGGGGGGTTTGGTTTAAATGCCAACCCAGCAGCAGTCAGCTTTAATATGGGATGCTTTGGTACAGCTACCACCACTGGCACTGTTTTCAATTTTGGTAATAGCCTGGCTAGCACAGGTAGATGACCTTTGTGATTGATTACTCAGTACAGTCTGTGTCTTTAAACACATTCATTTTCACCCATATTCAAGTCTCTGTGGTGCAGTGTTTTTTATCTCACATGGTGATTTGTCTCATAAAACATGATTCATTGCTGTTTCCATTTGCATGATGAGATAAAATGTTGAATTATGCAACAATGCTCGATGAAACTTCAGTTTTCCTTTTTATTAATCTTGAAGCTTATTCAAGATTTTTTTTCTTCTTCTCTGTGTCACGTCATCAATTTCATTCTCTCACCTTAAATTATGTCACCTATTTTATCTAATTTGTCATGATTTGCTTTGCTTTTCAGGCGCATTTGGAGGCTTCGGGACAACGACAACTACTGCTGCTGCACCAGGGTCCACTTTTAGCTTTGCTACTCCCTCCAACACCACAGGTCAGTAGTGTAGCAGCTACTCAGTTCTTAACAGAATCATGAGCTGACCCGTATTTTTGTTGCCATTTATATTTATGTGCATTTCAGGGCAGAGATTCCTGCTCTTCCATTTCCTGATTATTCATGTTTGAACTGCAGAGTCAAACTATTTGTATAAAGTTTTCAATTTTAACTGAAGATAAATTACTTATTACACAATTCACTTAGGTTTAAATCAAATAGTTACTATTACAACTATTAGTACCAAAAATATGTTTACATTATTACAAAACAACAGACTGTTTCACTCTGTCAATCTTCCAGTGCAACAGTGCATATACTGCACACTCAGCTTTGAAAATGATAATACATAGCTGCCACAAGATGTCTCCCTCGCACTATCACTACATGCACCCAGTTACCAGTTTATTAGATACCATATTTAAACTAACACAGTCTAACACAACAGTCCTATCACAAACTCTCCCTTCATTAAGGTGATAATAAGTTTTAGACAGGTTTTGATTCCACTATATGATAATATTGACGACTTTAGTCTGTGCTGCATTATACAGAGACCTTTTCTGTTAATTAGCCTAAGCTAGTCTCATTAAACTGAGTCCTTCTCTCATTTCTCCAATGATCTTTTGGCCTGTTTTCAAAACTGGCATTCAGTAGTGTTAATTTACTAACAATTTCTCACTGTGTTGGCACATTGTTCTTTTTTAGGAGGCCTTTTTGGTAACACGCAAAACAAAGGGTTTGGATTCTCCTCTGGACTCGGCACTGGGACAGCTACTGGGACCACGGGATTTGGAACTGGATTAGGAACAATTCAGCCCACTCAGCAGCAGCAAGGTGAGATCCTGTATTTTAAAATAATAGATTTATTGTTTTTGTGTAAAGATTGGAAAGTCATGGCCTCAACACAGCATGATTAAAGCTTATCTTTGTAATGTGTTTTAATTTATAATTCACTAATTTGTCCCCCAGATTTTGCATGATCATAATAAAATACATATTTATCAATATTTGGGAAAGGTTAATGAGCATATGCTGGGCAATGAAGTCAGAAAAGCCTAATTAAAGCACATGAAAAAGGCATTTATCACCATGTTTGTATTGTCCCATTTCAAAATCAAGTAAAAGTTTGTTATTGTTGTTATTTTTTTTTGTTATTTGTTATAAATATTTTTAGCATCACCTTTGAGGTGATTTTTGCACTGATCTTGTGAACAGAAGCACACACTTCCCTCCAAACCAAACATTACAAATCATCTCTCTTCAGGATAAATGTTTCACTGTTGGACTTGGTTGGAGGATATGTACAGACACATGTCAAAGCTTTCAGACCCCTTCACTTTTTGTAAATTTTACTAACTTACTAACTTTCTTAACTAATCAATCCACATATCTGTGAAGATTCTCAGTCATCCAGGTCATGGTTATCTAAAAAAAAAACGGTTTTTAATGGCAACTGGACTTGT
>JAUMHL010000004.1:7059211-7077452 GCA_032362345.1 Sandelia bainsii
TGGAATGGAGGGTGAAACGTAGTCAAGGAACTAAAACAAGTCCAGTTGCCATTAAAAACCGTTTTTTTTTTAGATAATCAATCCACACATAGTATTGCTTAATGACTAAGTGAAAACATGTTTTTGAAAAATTGTGTAATTTAATTTATGCAGACCCTTAATTGTAAATCACTTTAAAATAATCATCCTATCCCCTAACTGCTATTTTTTCCTCCACAATCGGAGTCAGAAAAAGTTTCAAGTAAAGAACAAGACAATCTGACCTTTTTTCCCCTACAAGGAGGCTTGTTCAGCCAGCAGGCCCAGCTGCAGGGTCAGACTCCCCAGCCTACCCAGCTTTACCAACAGGTCACTGCTCTGTCAGCTCCAACCTTGTTAGGAGATGAGCGTGACTCCATCTTAGCCAAATGGAACCAGCTGCAGGCTTACTGGGGCACTGGGAAAGGCTACTACAGCAACAACAACCCGCCTGTGGACTTTACCCAGGAAAACCCATTCTGCAGGTTCAAGGTAAATGCAAATGGCTGAGCAGAGTGGTCTGAGATATTGTTGGTTCATTTAATGTCAAATATGAAATTGCAGTTATCTGTGTCTTGTGTTTGTTAGGCGGTCGGCTATAGCTGTGTCCCACTGAGTAAGGATGAGGATGGTTTTGTGGTGTTGGTTCTCAATAAAAAGGAAACTGATGTGCGAGCGCAGCAGCAGCAGCTGGTGGAGTCGCTTCATAAGATCCTGGGAAGTAACCAGACACTCACTGTCAATGTAGATGGGGTCAAATCCCTGCCTGATGACCAGTAAGTTTCTATGAAATATCATACATTACTACAATTACTACACATGGTTTTCTAACACCATGTCTACACTGCAAGCATAGCATGAGCACATTTAGAGTCTTGTGTGAACCTTACATGAGACTCACATTTTTGTCAATACAAAGAAAATTACTTTTCAAAACTGAGACAAAACAACAGTAGTGTTACCAGTAGGTAAGATATATTTCAGTCTGAACATGAAAATTGGGTTTTAAAAAAGTTGGTCTGAGTATAGGTGCAGTAGTAGCATTGGAAGATGGATTATGTGTTTCTGCTGAATTTACTTGATGTATTTTTCTGTTTTATGTAGAAAGCATAGACGTGAAAAGAATAGACTTGAAGAGTAAAAGGACAACATGTGGCCAGTGTAGGCAGCTAGGCTGATTAAATATGAAGTGTACAGTTTGGCACCCCTTTTGGGGAAGACACATCACAATGTAATGTAAAGATTTGAGCTGAAAATAAAATAGATCTGTATGCCCTGTATCTTTTAGGACAGAGGTGGTCATTTACGTGGTGGAGCGTTCTCCTAATGGCACCTCCAAGCGGATTCCTTCCACCACACTCTTCAGTTATCTGGAGCAGGCCAACATTAAAATCCAGCTCACACAGCTTGGAGTGGCCATGTCCATCACACGCACAGAGCTCTCGCCAGCACAGCTCAAACAGCTGCTGCAGAATGCTCCTGCAGGTAAATGAATGTAGGCGTGTTTGTGTCAAACTCTCGCAAATTCAGCAACTTGTTTAGTATTTGATTTGATGTGTTGGATATTATCTCCTCTTCACTAGGTGTTGACCCCATCATTTGGGAGCAGGCCAAGGTGGATAACCCTGACCCAGAGAAGTATGTTGGTTGAGAATGTCTGTAGTAGATAGTAGATAATAAGTAGGTGATAATAGTACATAGTAATTATAAAAGATATAATGTTTGTTCAGATTCTCCAGCAACTGCATTTAAAAATCTCTCCACCTTTTGCAACATTAATTCATACAACAACGCCAATTACTCCATTTAGTACAGTAATTTATATTGTCATGTGAAAGCCTATATCCAGTGGCACTTCTACAATATTCTTCACAGTTAAGTCGAAGTATATGGATTTGTCACCTTCTTGGAACTGCTCAAACATTTAATAATGCTAACTTTGAATCACCACTTGTTCGTGGGGTTTTGTCATTTCCTTTATACTAGAGCCAGCAGCTAAAAAATCCAAAGACATTAAAAAATGTCAGAAATCATTTCAAATCTTCAAGTCTAATGAAAGCAAATATTACCTCCCCAGTTTAGCTGTTGTAACTAACTCCAAAAGTCTCATCTACTGGGGCAAAGTTACCATGACACATAGTCAGAATGGGCACAATTTGGAATTTTCCTTTCAACACATATGAGTATGTTAAAATAATCAATTAGAGTGTTTCCGTACAATCAAATACAACTTTAAGTTTATAAAAGTGATGATACTCGTGTTTATTTCAAACAATGGCTGTTCAGCCAGTGACAAGACTAAATCTAATACCCTTAAGCCATATTCAGTAATTGCAAAATTACAGCAATAAAACTAAGCTTAACACCCAGTAATTTCTCTACTGAAATTTGGATGAAATGCATCTCATCTTTTCAATGAAAGAAAGATGGCTTGGCAGTTTGCTGACTGATGTCATCATACCACAGTTTATCATGTTGCACCACTGTTGTTTACCTAAAAAGCAGTTTAATTTTCTGTAGTAAGACCATTTTCATGTTTTTCACCAGGTTAATCCCAGTTCCCATGGTGGGTTTTAAGGAGCTCCTTCGCAGGCTGCAGATCCAGGAACAGATGACCAAACAGCACCAAACCAGAGTCGATGTAAGTAAAAATGCATCTCTCTATTACTGCAAGTCATAGTTCTCTAAATGGACACAGATGTCCAGTTCCTGTTCCTGCCTATTTATAGCTAAAATTACAGTGCTAAAGTTGCAGTGGGATGCTTTTAAAAAATTAGTTCTATAGCAGTAAGCCAATATATTTGGACAAAATAATGCAATTAACTACATAAAAAATCCTCTTCAGGATAATTTTTTCTCCTTTAAGCTTGGTTAGACGATACTTAAATCAGATACATCTTGTAAGATAGAGGGTAATAAGTAACGCAACATTCATGATGCACAATCACAGGAAAGTTTCTCTACTTTCAAAAGCATTCCCGCTTACAAATTGGGCCACTATAAAAAGTAGTTAACTGATATTACCTTAAAATAGTACAAGATTGTATTGCTCTCTCCATTTATAAAGCCAAAAACAAACAATGCAGGGATTGAGTACAGCTTGATAGGCCCAAAAACTGAAATAAGAGAGAAACACAAAGCATTTTCCATTCCTCTTTTCACTCATTTATCCATGTATGGACTTGCAGATTATCTCAAATGACATCAGTGAACTGCAGCAGAACCAGGCGACCACTGTGGCCAAGATTGCCCAGTATAAGAGGAAGCTGATGGATCTCTCTCACAGAGTGCTGCAGGTAGTTGCCTCATCTTTCTAACTTCCTTCGGTAAAAATATCGGGTCTAGCGCTCCTTTTCGAGGAACAGTGGAATGAACTGTAATCTGAATATTTCATCAGCTTCATGCTCCTGTCTGCATCTTTCACTGCTTTTAATCAATTCTGCCTCCTGTTTTCCTGGAAGGTGCTGATTAAACAGGAGATTCAGAGGAAAAGTGGTTATGCTATTCAAGTAGACGAGGAGCATCTCAGGGTTCAGCTGGACACTATTCAGTCTGAACTCAATGCACCCACACAGTTCAAGGTCAGTATGTCTAAACTGTAGCAGTTATAAATACTGCATAAAGTGCTCAGTTTTTCATTTATTTAGTGTATTTTCCGTGTTTGAATTTAGGTAAATGGCTTCATTACTGGTTTGAATTTGTATGATATGTTCAAGTGTTTTAATTTTAAAGGGCACTGTAAATTCACTGTCAAGTTTTCTCTCAAATGAGACGGAGTTCATTAATTAGTATTTCAGAAAACACAAATTTGGGACATTTTAGAAACAGTATTGTCATATTTTAGTTAGTTCAGTAATTATTTAGGCTGTAATATTGATGTATAGTAATTCTTATTTAGTCAGGTTTCTATATTTGTGAATGCACACTACTGTTGTGTTTTTGGCAGCTGTTAGTTATTAAATTGCTACTTGAAAGTTTATTAAATACGTTACAATGCAGCTTTTGTGTCGTCTTCTCTTCCAGGGTCGGTTAAATGAATTAATGTCCCAAATCCGGATGCAGAACCACTTTGGATCTGTGAGATCAGAAGAGCGCTACAATGTTGATGCGGACCTTCTCAGAGAAATCAAACAAGTGAGAATCTAAGCATTCACACGTGCATCTTATTCTTCATGTCTTTTCCCTGTAATTCTTGTTCCAAACCTCTGAAGCGCAGCTGTGGCTCTGTTTACCACGAGTTTTAGCCTCACTGTAACACTTTGTCCTCATCTCTCATTTCCAGCACTTGAAACAGCAGCAGGATGGTTTAAGTCATTTGATCAGCGTCATCAAAGATGACTTGGAGGACATCAAACTCATAGAGCACGGGCTGAGTGACAGTGGACACATGAGAGGAGGCATCTTAAGCTGAGTCTGCCTTATTTACACTCACATCTATGCTCTCTTTTTCTCAGAATCACCTGAACATATTTGGTGTAATTACTACTTTTTTAATCACTATTTTGTCAGGTTTATCAGGACTGATTATCTAAACCACCAAAACAATGACAGGTTAATCTTTTTGACCTGATATAGAGAACTTAATGGAAAGAGTCAGCACCATCTAATAATAGCAGGCTTCTCTTATGTCAAATCAGATTATGGATATGAGACTATGAATGTGACTGGCATGTAAACAAGCCGTGGGATTAAGTGTGTGTGTTGTGATTGATTACACTGTAAATACATCTTTGTATCTCTTTTTTATGCAGTTGATGAATGTTAATAAATTTCATTTAAACTGAAAGTAAGCTCTTCACTGCATCCCATTACTTATGTACACTGTGCAAATGTGAACTAATTTTCTAGTCTTTGCTTTGTGTGTTTCTGCCGAGTGCCACTATCTAATACTAAAATACACTGTATGTATTGTTTTTTAATTTATATCTGAAGAGATAACATGCAGTTGCATTGTTGTTATACTAATCAGATATGTTGTGTGTTTACGTATTCAGTTAATCCTTTTCCAACATCTCATCAATGTGGGGCTTGAGTTGATAGTATTCATGTCCTGGATTCACGTCCCTACAAGAATGAAAGACTGATTGGCAGTTGAACTGATTAAGCAGCTTTCAGATAGATTATATCCCTTCATAGGGGTCACCTGTATCCCAAAGGTCTGAATTACGCAAGTAGAAGCAAAGTATACTTCAGTGATTCATGATTGTAGTGACTGGTCGTGCAGAATAGGATGTTACTTAATATGTAAAACAATGTAGACGACAAAGTGGAGAGTGCTGGTTGTAAATAGTTATTCCTAAGAATTAACACATCTAGTTAAATAACATTTTAAAGCCTTTTGGGAAGCAGACATCATAGTAAGGGAATGATCAGACATGTACGTTCTCCAGAATTAGTTGTTTTAATGATTTTTTTCCCTAATGTCTTTTTTATTTTTAGAAAATGGTAAAAAATGCAATGCCCTGAAGCTATGGTGAAGTCATCAATAACTTTGTTTACTGTTACATAAGACAAAGGAATTGAGAAAATCCTCACAACTGAGAAGCTGAAACTGGAGAATATTTTGGCTTAAAAGTAACAATTTTAATTAATTTATTTAAATGTTTGCAGATTTATTTTTCTTTGTCAAATGACTAATGGTTTCAGTTCCAATTTATTAGTCCTAAATACTCCTAACTAAAATGTCAATAACTTTGGGCAGTTAAAATCAGGGAATCAAAATTGATACAGCATTTTTATTCTTTGTCAAAATATGGTAACTGCATTACCCACAATTAAACTCCACTGCTGGTTTGGCTGTGTTATGCTAGTAGCAGCCAAACTAGCCTTGAACTCCTAACCTCAAGCACAGAAGAAGCAGGGCTACAACAGTCTGGTAAGCTCACTTTCTTCACACTCAGATTTTAACATTTTAAAGTGTCAAAATGTTTAGTCATCAAGTTAATTCTTAACTTCTTTGGGCCAGACATTGTCAGCAGCATTACATTTCATGTTTTTGTCCGTAACTATAGAAGTGCTCATTTTGCCTTGCAAATCTTAAAAAATAACAAAAAAAAATGCTAAAAATCCATCCATCCATTTTCTTAACCGGTTGTCCTCGTAAGGGTCACGGGGGGTGCTGGAGCCTATCCCAGCTGTCATCGGGCAAGAGGCGGGGTACAGGTCGCCAATCCATCACAGGGCCAACACATAGAGACAAACAACCATGCACACTCACACCTACGGACAATCTTAGAGTCACCAATTTACCTAACATGCGTGTCTTTGGATGGTGGGAGGAAGCCGGAGTACCCGGAGAGAACCCACGCAGACACCCGGAGAACATGCAAACTCCACACAGAAAGGCACCCGGCCGACCTTGGGATCGAACCCAGGTCCTTCTAGCTGTGAGGCGACAGTGCTAACCACTACACCACCGTGCCGCCCATGCTAAAAATCTAAGAGGTATAAAAGATCTATAATGGATGTGTCCTTCTCAGGTTTTGTGGATGTTACTGACCATTCACCTTCTGAGTGTATCCAGGTCTAGTTCAAGCGTCTACTCAGATAGTTCTTGGTTCTTTATGCAGCAGGTACAGCTCCCGCTTCTGGTCCAAGCCGTCAGGTATGTGCAGAGAGGTCTACCAGCCGGAATGCCTCCATGAACTCATTGATATCGATGCTCCCATCTTTGTTGAAGTCAATGCTCTGGGCAAGGTCTGCAATGGCCTTGTCACTGATTTCTGCTTTAAGATGAGAGCTCAGGAGTTTCCAGGTCTGACGAAACTCCTCAAAGGAGATTGAACCTGGACAGCGAAATGGAGGAAGAAACCATTGATTTTATAGTGTTGTGAAAAAGTATTTTTCCCCCCTTCCTTATTTATTCGCACACATTAATGATTCAGATCAGATAAAACAATTTTTAATATTACACAAAGAAAACAGTAAATATAAAATGCAGTTTTCAAATGATTTCATTAAGAGAGAAAGCTGTCCAAAGTGAAGTAAAAAAAACCCACATCATGCTGCATTTTGAAGAAATTAATAAATATAATCAATATAACGATTTGTTTCATGATCTTCATCATTTATATGACAAATATGCAACAAAAAAAAACATCAGGAAGGAGGCAAATACTTTTTCACAGCCCTGTAACTGACCAGTTTGTGGCATTGAAAATTTGTATTGTGTTGAGGACCATGTGTTACGCTGCTTCAGTTTCAACTGATCCAAAGAGGATATTTACTGCTTATAGAAATATCTTTGTGGTTTTACAGGTTGGGGTGTTATATCCCAGCCAGTGAGATTAAAAAAAAGGCAGCAGGTCAGACGGTGTGTGTTGGTAGAGAAAAGGAGGAAAAGGGATTGAGTTAGAGTATCAGATCGATGCTAAAGCGCTTACTGACCTGAATGATCTGTGTCAATAATTCGGAAGATGGTTTCCAGGTTGGAGTGATTTTTGTACATAGTCTCCAGAATACTGGTGTCAGAGATCTGTCAGGAAATATGCAGTGTTATTCTTAATTATTTTATTATTTCTGTATGGGGGAGCACAATAGGGGAACATCGTGAGAGGGAAAGAAACAGAGAAACACCTCTAGCTTGGGCTCGGTGATGGAGAGCTCCCTTATCCACTGCTGGTAGTCCACCGTGCCATTCTGCGTGTTGCTGACAAGCTGAGATCGCAGCACCCTCCAGGGCAGACCCAGCTTCAGTACACTCTCTGTGGCACTGGCCCAGTTACTTAGAGAGATCGTCCCTGAGACAGACATGAAAGTGCAGTCAAGTTATTAACAAGTTCTGCTTTTGAATACTGCAACTAGAGAGTGGTAAAAAGCTTTTTTTTGTGGACAACTTTGTGTATATAAAATTCACCATTGCAGCTCTGTGGATAACAATTGTCTTTCTTTGCAAAGTACCTGTGTTGTTGGGATCAACCTCCTGAAAGGCACTGATGAGATCTGACTTATGTACATAAAGTTGTTCACTCAGAGCTCGCAGAGCTGATCTCTCTGTCCTGCCAACACTGACAGAGATCAGGTAGAAAGAAAACTTGAAATTAGAACTGAGAACATCTAATGTTATTATGTGGATGCTCACATGTAGCATGTAATACAATAATCACACTTCTAGTCTTCACACAGCTATTTTGTCACTTAATTGAAGGTGTTCAGCTTCATATACAGTATACAGTATGTACCTTTGCCTCAGCGTCAGCTCTCTGCAAGTCCGGCTGGCCTGATACTGAATGAAGTGTGGGACCAGATCAGGACCCATTCTAATGTAGGCTCCTCTGTTGCTGCCCACCTCATAGTAGTTAGATGCTGAGAATATAGTCACCACCTGGAAACAAGAAGCCAATTGGTAAATTTGCTAAGACATCTTGAAGAGTATGTGATCCATTGATTACTAGGTGTTGTCAGACTAAATGTTCTGAATTCATGCTCTTACTGTCATCAGAGTATTCCAGTGAAAAGCTGTGAAAGCAGTTAAAGTATTTGCTCCATCTTAAACTGTACCCATTCTGTGTGTACTCGCCTTGCGGTTGTGGCAGAACTCATAACCGTCCTGTTTGCACTCGTGGGAACGGATGAGGAGCTGGAGGTTGTGTCTTCCCAGCACTTCCTCAGTGACATCTGGTCCCCAGTAGCAGCCTCCGCCTCTCACTTCATTGGTAATGCAGCCATTTTGGGGCATGGGGTCACTCCACAACACGTCCACTATCTGGGTGCACCATCATAGTTAAAACATTATGCACTAACATACCAGCTGTAAATAATAAATCCATGAAATATTAAAAGGTGTTGATCCTGGATGATTACTTCATGTACATATTCTATGTTTTCCATCTGTCAAAACTGCCAGTCAGATCCAACATCCTTCCTGTCTCTTACTTGTTTCCACTCATGCTCATCTGTCTCCATGGTCTCTCCAGAGTCTGGGTCTGAGTCAGAATCATACTTTTTCACTTCCCCGTAGGACTGGTCAAACCCAGCCAGTCTACGCCTCCTCTTCAGCTCCTCTTCCACTGACCAGTTGAGTTGACTGCTCATGGGCAAGTTGTGCAGCGAGCGACGTGGGAGGTCACGCTTGTGAGCCAGTGCTGAGCCATAGTGAGTCAAAGAACACACGCGACGTCGGCTGTCCGCTGGTCTGTCAGACCCATTCCTGTTGTTCATTGTCTGAGTTTTGCTGCCAATGACTACACGATGGGTCAGCTTAGGAGGCCTGAGGGCCGACACATACTGCCAGCACAATCAAAAACACAGATTAAATAGACACACATATGCATTTGGGATATTTCATGATTATACTACTATATTTTAATCTAATTATTGAATGCTGAAGGTCTCTCACTTTGTATCTGTCCACTTTGGCTATTGTGTCGAGGTCTGTTGTGTCAGAGATCCCACCATGCACAATGAGCACCTTGTGGTCGATGACTGTGGCCAAAGGCAGCCAGCTGAAGATCTTCTGAAGGAGCTTCAGGATTTTTTTGCCATGCACCTGCAGTCCAAACTAAGCTTAAGGTGACTTACATTTAGATGAACTGCATTTACATTTAGTCAATTGGCAATGTTTTTGTCCAAAGCAACTTATAAGTGAGGTACAAAGCAAGCAACAAGTCTAAGTTAGGGAGAAGACATTTGAAGCAAAGTGCCTTGAGAAGAAATGTTTGTTTTCGTGAGCAGAAAGGAACAAAGATTTTTTTTTGAAGTGCACTGGAAGTTGTGGAAGAGTTCTGTCTGTCGTTTTTTTGGATATCGGAAGTGTGACTGCTGAGCAAGCAGAGTTAGGTAGCTTGCTGTGTGAATACATAGATATGATGATAAAGTTAAAAAGTAATTTCCTTAAACAGCTGAACCATTTAACTGACATAACCTAAGCAGGAGTAAATAATTTATTTGCCATTTTCACCTGAGGATTAATACACATTTGGAAAATTAGTGATTATTTAGGTAATTTCCTCTGACTCTAACTATAGTGGCCATCTTTATCATCAGTTTCCTTTTTTTTTTGGCAATTATGGTCTATGGTACAGAATGTCTTTGGATAAACAGGCATTAGGTTTGTGCTTTTCATGGTACAAGTTAAAAGTAAAAATATATCACCAGCCTTTAACCCGTCATTAGTGGCTCTTAATTAAGATGTAATAGTGCATTTTCCAATGTGTCAAAGTGCTCTCAGCAGACAAACTATCTTTAGTAAAAGTGTGCAATTTTTTAAGGCCTTAGAAATTGACCACAGTAACACACATCATGCAAACAGAAGGTTACAATATGAAGGTTACATTTACACATGAATGATTTGAATGATGCCTACAGGAGCCATTCACATAAATAATGTTTACTTTTGATACTAGTACAGTTTGCAAGATTTATACAATTTTGAATACGATGCATACATTTTTTGAATGCATTTACTTAGCTTTGTTTAGCTGAGTGTAGCACATTGTAATATAAACCTACCCTATATTTTCCCAGAACTTCTTTAGTGAAACCGTACCTGGTGAAAACATACAATGAATAACCAGATTAGCATACACATCAACTGTAGGTTGAATTTAATTCAAACACTGATTGCAAAAGCAGTGTGTGTATTCTGTACTGTGACTAACTTTGCAAACCATTAATACTCAGAAAAAATAAAATAAGCCACTGAATATGTCTATGAACAAATAAATCAAGTCTACAGACAAGCTTACCTCAGGTTCACAATGTGGTCCTCATGGTTCCCCCTGTTCAGGTGGACATCATTGGGATAGACAAGCAGGAACCCAAACAGGATGAGAAGGATCTCTAGTGAACTTTTGCCGCGATCCACATAGTCTCCATTGAAGACATATGGTTTCTCAGTGGATGGCAAACCATTCTGCACAGGTTTATTTCAAGGTGTTAATTAAAATGAACATCCCTGTCCGGCAATATGGCTAACTGCACATTGTGAGTACCTTATAGAATATCAACAGCAGGTCTTCAAGCTGCCCATGTAAGTCGCCTGGGAAGGTATAAATAATGCATTAATATTTGTTGTGAGTGTATGCTGAATGTTTCAATAGTAATAACAAGAACATGAAGGTGTCAAGAAAAGGAGAATTGTAGTGTACCACATATGGTAATCTCCTTGGTATGGCAGGCAGAGACATAATTGATATTTGGAAGAACTCTGAGAAGTCTCCAAGTCTCTCCAAGAAGCTGCAAAACATATCGAGCATGCAGCTGCTACTGGGAAAAACAGGTAGGAATTAAAGGAAATCGTGAGATACCTGTTTTGTTTTGTTTTTTATCTGCCTCGAGTATCTACAAGCCAGAAAAGTTTGGACTTTTCTAAAATACAATTTATGAATTCACTTGAGCTTTTATTTATCTGTCAAAAGTAAAACTAATAATATGTCAAGTGATACTTTAGATAGCTATATATTTAGAAACTTTAGGATTTAGTTAACCTGTTAAGTATGTAAGACTATAGGCCATAGCTTCAATGCAAGATAGCGAATAGCATTGTAACTTCGCCAGAGTCACCAAATTCAGGTGAAATGTGAATCCCCTTCTAGAGCTAGAGTTTGGTTTGTCTATTCTGGGCTACTGTAGAAACATGGCAATATCCATGAAGGTGGAGTTCAAAAAGAATATTTCTCAACCCAAGACTGAAAAGAATTTAGGTATTTCACCATCTACTGTACAGTACATAATATTGTGAGAAGGTTCAGGCACTTTGGAAACCCCCGGTGGAGCTAAATGTTTAAATGATTTCTACTTTTGCTATTGAATGAGTGTGTTTACTATTTGTTGTGCTTTTAAACAAGACACAGCTTATAACCAGGGTGGCGCAGACCTTACAACATGGATGTTTGCCGTGGAGTTTGACATACAGTTAATTGTGGTAGTTTGCAGTGTGTTTTTGGCGTTATGTCTTTATCCACTTGTTATGGCATGGGGGGGTGTAGCCATGAAAGCAGTAGCCCTTAAACCCTGTCTTGAGTATCTCTGGTAGAGTGTTCCCATTTGTGTGAATTTGTAATAAGTTGACATTTTAAGCATTTCTGCTTTAAAAAGTGGTAAACATGTATCTCCCGAAATTTGTAAGTTTGTTTCAGGCATCAAACTCTAAATTTGTTACAATTGTACAATTCGTTTGGTCAGTGAAAAACTTTTCTTTGGTCTTTTGTCAGATAAATAAAGCAAATTAAAATTTCACAGATTTATTTTTTATTGCATTTTAGAATGCAATTTTAGAAAGTCACAATTTTTCTGGAAATGGGGTTTGTACCATGAATTTGCTCTTTGTACCTATGTACTTACTTGTTTATGCTTGAAGGCCTCCACCATCTTTGACACCCCACAGAAGGTCATGGGGAAGGTCAGATGAGGGCCATTATAGCTGTCTGGTACCTCAATACTCTTGTAGCAAAAATATCTTTCCCATTCTGTGTCACGACATGTTTCATTCTCATGAAAGATGTGAGATATTAGATTCCCTACATTACAACCAGAGAGGAAAATAATGGCTCAGTGTGGCGAAGCAGATGGCTGTCAGTAATCTAATGAAATCCACAAGCCATAAAAACATGAGTGTTCTTACTTTCACTGCCTGGGGTGAAGTGGTCCATCAAGAAGCCAAAAAAGTTGTAGAGCTGCAGGGAGAGAAATTAATTTGAGCTATATATAATTCACAGTGTGAAATATAAGATTATTGCATGTGTCTACATTCATGCTTGCAGCTGTGTGGTTCTGTACTGTAGCTGCAAATCGCCAATGCCATTATTTATACTATATGCTCACTTTTCAGTGCAAACATGTTGATATTTAGCAAGTATGAAGTGTTAGCATATGTTGATGGAAATGTCAATTTTAGCTTTGCAGATATTTAGTCATAATCCAATAAGTACTGGAGAAACCTGAAATCTGACCTTATGATGGAGCTAGATCAAAAAAGTCCAGAGTCTTTATAATCAAGATCAAGATACCGTACATGGTTAAAATAATCCTTAATTGCTCGTGACCAAAAACATTTACAAACACTGCACGCACACACAATGGAATAGTTAAGATAGTAAAACAAACATTAATTACCCAACTATGTCTCCAAGCACAAGATACAGTATAAATAAAGCACTTGAAACAACCAATAAATTAATGTTCCACATTGTACCAAAGTATCATATTTTACAATTAAAATATTACCCATGCCCATGTAAACACTGCTATGTGTAGAGGGGTCACATGGGAGTGGATTTTCACTCCTGTCCTGTCAAATCCCATGACAGAATTAAAAAAAAATCCTGTCCCGTCCCAATCCCAGAAGAATAATTCCCATCCCATACCGTTCCCATGTTTAATTTTGTGTCTTTGTTTTCCTTTGAAGGTGTGTAATTTTAAGTGTTTTGCACGTCTTACAAACCGCATACAGAGTTTGAAAACAGGTAGGAAGTAATTGATATGGTTTTTCCAATAGCCAATGAACACAGGGCAGCTGACAGCCTATATGTACTGTGACGCAGATATGTTTTTGTTGTTTTTTCTTTTGGCATCAGATAGAATACAATTTACAACTATTTAATAATTACAAATGAGAAGTTTCATGTCATTTCAACTCACAGTGATTGAGATTTAGATTCAATAAAATCAAAAATGTCATACTCGTGGTGTTGTTCATTCTCAGTGGTGACAATATTTCATAGCAATAGTCTGGACCAAAGTGATCGACTGACCACCATTGCCATTTACCATACTGCTAACAGGGAAAAAACTAATGTGGCTATGGAAAGGTCACATGTAAAGTAATTAATATTCATAATGTGCAAAATGTTTCCTAAAACTGCAGAACCTCACCTTGATTTGATCTTGCTCTCCTGCATATTCGATAGACTGGAAGATGTTCCATGTGCACCTGCGTCTCATCTCCAGCCGTGCAACATACTGACGGTACCAGCGCTGGATCAACAGTGCAGCTCTGATTGCTGAAAATGGGGAGAGAAGAAGTACGTACTTCATCATAACCATTCTGAACATCCTCTTCCCCTGATGTTTTGACTATTCACTTTGTTAGACCTAGACTGAACAACTCACCAGTGGCAGCTTCAGAGTGCATACAGAAATCACAAAAGTTATCAAACAATGCTAATTGAGACATTTTTCACAAATAGTTGTAAAGCATAACGCATAATCGAATAAAACAAATATTTACCTGGAACCGAGATGCTCACTAGAAATCACAAACAAGTAATGACAGACATTTAATCATTACAATATAAAGAAAAAAATTTTATTTCAAAGAAAGATTTAGTTAAAGTCCACACCTCTGTCACATTTATTCAGCTGTGGTTGTGATTTTCCCATGCCACATCCCATGACCCTCTGCTGTTGTCACTGTCAGAGACGGAGATTCTTTCATGTGTCACTCTGGGATGTCTGACCCTGAATTTTGCAACCTGGGAAGAATGCAGTAATAGATTTAAAATATAACACAGTTTCTTTAATTTAATGAATTTCACAACACACTTCTATGTTAGAAAAATTACTGACATATTTTCTGGTAATAAATCATGAATAGCATCAATAACGAACAAATCAAAACTTTTAGTGAAATAATACTGATTACATAACTAACTAAAGGATTAAGGAATCGAATGAGCACTCTGGCACTTTATGTCTAAAACATGTAACAAAAATGTAAATGTTACCAAGCCAAACAGCGCAATCCACGTGTTAACAATAATGTGGCTTAAAGCAGTCTTACCTGGTCACATTACCTTTCTTTCTTTCATTACCTCTCCTCACTTATTCAGCACCTTAAAAAACCTTTCCTGCCACAAAAATGTAGAGATTAAGAATGTGTTACTTCATTGCCCAGGCAGAACAGCATATGTCCTAGTGGCTGTAGTGTTGTAACTGGACCTCCCCAGACTGCAGCTACACACTGGACCACGAGCAGAGTCAAGTGCCTTGGTCAGGCCCCGTGATCACTTAAACAAAACTGATGCAAGTGGATTAGGGTTAAACCTTGCTATGGCTGACATCTACACTGAATAAACGGATGAAAGGTCTGATAAAGGGCAGCAGCAGTTTTGAAAAGAGGTTGTGTTGGCTTCAGCTCAACAACTGTGTGATCATTGTGACCCATATGACAACTGTTAACCTTGATGTTTCATATCTGCATTAACATTTAATTGATTTAGTAACCACTAAAGACTGTAATTTTTCTTTTTCAAGGAATTATGGCATATTCACTAAATTACATATCACTAAATTAACTTACAAGTGAAACAGTGGGGTGTATTAGTTGGATAAAATGAGTAGAAATTGTTTATTTGAATCCACATTCTAAACATAGCAGAGGCTCCGTATATCATTAGCAACAGATGCTGATTGTGGTGTTCTATTTTGGTTCCACTTGACCTTGATACTCAGTTTGACACCACCGATAACATTTTCAATTGGGAGTTTTTGAACATTTCACAGACTGTTACTGACAGTTATTGTCAACAGTCTCCACAGATGGTGGACATAATTATGTATCCATGAAAAACTGTGGGGGGAAAAGGCAGCTCCAGTAGATCAGCGAATAAAAAATAAAGTGGTCAGAAAAGACAATAAAACAAGCATAATATTTATTACTTTACATACACTGTATATGAAAATAACATACATATGAATAATGATAGCTTATGACAGAAGCACTTTTTGAGGTCTCTGTGGAGTGACATTAGTCTACACAATATCATACAGCCTATGAACAAAATAACAAAAATACCCTGCAATATAGTATACTACAGTGGACCAATACAACAAAACCACATCTACAGCTTGAAAAGAAATACACATCTTTCTGACAATGACAAAAAAATTAACATTACAGTCCCCTCAAAATTATTGCAATGGCAAGGCCAATTCATTTGTTTTTGCTGCACACAGAAGACATTTGGGTTTAAGATCAGAGATGAATATGAGGTCACATGAAAGAAATATGAAAGTTCAGAATTTCAGCTTTAGTTGATGGTATGTATTCACACGTAGATACAGTACATTAAACAACACAGAACATAGCACCTTATGCATCATCATCATCCCAATTATAAGTGAACATGTGACTGAAAGGTGTTTCTTGTTACCCAGGTGTGTTCTGCATCAATCATTGTACAAACACTGGGTCTTGCATTGGGCAATATTATTTATAATGTACTAAAAAAGAAATAAATCACCGGGGTGCTGAGCAACATACATAGAATGGGTCAGTCAATGAAAAAAACAACCGATGACAGAAACAGTGTCAGTATTGTGAAGAAGAGGCCAAACTACAAGACACAAACACCTCTTCAGCCGTAAGAACCGTAAAGCCACTACTAAAGTGATGGGAAGGCCAAAGTATGGAGGAAAAAAGGATCTGCACATGATCTAAAACTGTACAACCTCACCTTTGAAGCACAGTGGCTTGATATTGTTATTGCATACAAGGTTTGTTCTACCAAATATTACATATTATTTACGTTACATCTGTTGCAGTAGTTTTGCTCACTTAAAACTTGGATATACTATATGACAGAAAGTTTGACGTTTAATATATTTCAACAATTTCAACACCTCGTTGAACTTTTCATTTCATAATCATGTCTTCAACATACGTCAAACTTAAATGAAGTGGCCTTGTCATTCCAGTACTTTCAGATTAGACTAGATTGTATTGCATTGTTACACTAATCACTCACTTATTATATTAAATGTCTTGGTGTGAAGACATGTGTTTAGAAATTTATCTCTATGATAATATTTCCCACAGGTGAATTTCTGTTAATGTAACTTCTCTATCTTGTTGCATTACATCCTGCTACATTTTTAACAAAATCTTGTTAGATTAGACATTGATGAAAAGTAACTATCACTCAAAATCAGCCTGTAAAACTCCCCTTGTTTATTCATGTGCGAAATACATTTAAAGAATGTCAGCTCTGTTGTCTGCTTGTGAAGCATCTGCATCATCCATCCTCCACAGATCTTCATCTGCTTGTAAAGGCTCTTTGTGATCGCAGCAAGCAGCAGCTGCTGGTGGTGTGACTCCCGCTGAAGTAGTGGGAGACGTCTGATACTCAAGGACTCTGCTCATTGGTGCTTTTTTATAAGAAGTCTAAAGCTATGACGTAAGCTGTGGGTATTTTTAAAGAATATGGCTGAAGGTATTTTATATTTGAGTTAAACGTGAAAATCGATCTCTCATCTCATTTTTCTACCCATTCTGTGGCTCTCAAACCCAAGTGAAAATGCATGCTTTAACAGTCACTAATGTATACTCAGAAATGCTAAGAAATTCCTAAAACAGCTGGACACTGCAGAAATTTGGAAAATGAGTAAAAAGGTGTTAATAAATAACTGTATATTATTAATAAGCAGAGGTGGGTAGAGTAGCCAAAAATTGTACTCAAGTAAGAGTAGTGTTACTTCAAAATAATATTACTCAAGTAGAAGTAAAAAGTAGTCATCCAATAAATTAATCAAGTAAGAGTAAAAAAGTACTCGGTGAAAAGACTACTCAAGTACTGAGTAACTGTTTAATCGTAATGTCTGATTTTTTTTTTTTATTATTATGTAATCAGACAGACAAAAATATTTAAAAAAATGTGCAAATTCTGGTATTTCTGAATAAAAAATAGTAAAAATAAATAACATCTTTACAAAATAACAAATTAACACAAAAGAAACACAAATTTCCAAATCTCACTTTCTCACAACATAAAGCTTTTGATACCAATACCTATGGTAGGTAACACATGTATGTTTGAACTGCACCATTTCTCATGTGTTTTTTCATTCACTACGTCATTGCTACGTCACATAGCACGTCGACTACGTGTGAAGATATTTGGAAGTTGAGTCCTGGCAACTGGATTTCTTTCTTGTCAGGTTGAAACGTTTCACTGCTCATCAAGTAGCTTCAACCCACCAAAAAAGAAGTCCAGTTGCCATGACTCAACTTTCAGATAAATTCACCTATGAGATATGTGTGAAGAGTTTGTGCCACTATACCACCACAATTTGTGTGTGGTCATGTGGTTATTGTTGCTACGTCTGATTGGTGAAACACTCGTGGTAGATCCACTGACGGCATTAGAGATGGGATTTATGGCTCTTTGAAGGGAGTCGGATTGTGAACATCCATTCCTTTAAAAAAAACTTTCAAAAGACTGGCTCATTTTTATATCTATTTATTTGTAAGAAGCCAGCACTCAATATGTTTACACTCAATATTGGG
>JAUMHL010000004.1:7077552-7110956 GCA_032362345.1 Sandelia bainsii
GGAGTAAGAGTAACGTGAATTCTTCACAAATCTACTCAAGTAAAAGTAAAAAGTATGGTGCAGTAAAACTACTCTTACAAGTACATTTTTCTCAAAAAGTTAAGTAAATGTAACGGAGTAAATGTAAGTCGTTACTACCCACCTCTGTTAATAAGAGATGCCAAATAGCAATAAATTACTACTTTTGTACCTCCCTCTACCAACCAGCTGTGAAATAAATATAGTGGTGTAAAGCAGCACAAAATTTCTGCAGTGAGGACAGAACGGTGGCCAGGTGTGGCATGCATAATGAAATCAAATTATCCATTAGTTCACAAAAAACATGGTATGATTAAAGTCCCCCCCCAAAAAAGAAAACGTATTTCCTCTCCCATTCATCTCGTGACCCTTTGGAGGGGCTCACCCAAGGTTGGGAGCCACTAAACTACTTATCTCTGTGCAGTATACAGCTCCACCTGAACAGACTACTACAGTAAAACTAATACAGTAAAACTCCAACACAGTGGCTCTGCCATGAATTCTACTTTTACAAGGTTATGATTAAGATATAATATCCCGTTTATGTTTTGTTGAAACTGTCATAAAGATGATAAATAAACTATGTTTAGCATTTATGTAAATAAATAAAAAAACACCTCAGGACAGGTCACTCTCTCTATGGAGGAAAAGCCAAATATGAACTCAAATCACTGGTTTACTGAACATGAACTTACTTTAAGATGTTTTAACACTTGGAAGGGCATGTCTGATCACTTTAAGACCATCCACACTTGAATTTCTTTTTAAAAAAACAGTTGCAAAGCATTTAATTTTAATAATGATTGAGTAGCAAATTGTATTTATTTTGTAAAAGATTGTTTAACTGCTGAATAAATTGTTGCTGATGAATGAGGAACATGTTTTTTGTGTTTTGCTATTAATTATTTTACACTTCAGCGTAAAAATCCAATAATGTCTTGGTGTTAAATGTTTTTTTGCCAGTGTAAAGGGACAACATCCACTTATACACATACAATCTCCCTTATTCTTTTTATTATTACTGCCATGTACTACACTTGCACACCACCATGCAATAATTGCAAATGTATACTGTATATATTTTACATTTTATACACTTTTTAAAGATTATTAACTTCTATTTCCATGATCTTGTGAGTAAATACTGTTTAGATTTATAGACTGGAGCTTGAATAAGACAGGTTTTCCTTCTTTTTTGTATTGCTGTGCATGTGACAATAAAGCTCTTTCACAAAGTTTCAGAAATAAAACATAAGAAAACAATGTCTACTAAGTTATGGTATGTTGGTTTGCTGTTTCTGAAATTGTTCCAGCATTGAGAAGTTGAGACATGATAATAAGACCTGTTATTGAGATCTTTCCAGTGTTGTTGAGACCTGTAGAACATCTTATGCAAGATCCTGTCACATATTTGTATTATAATGCCCAGATAGTGTTGCTAGGAACACATAGTGCCTTAGGGTTATGACCAACATGACAGTGGCAGAAGAAGTCTGAAAAAAACGACTAATCGCTGATTTTTTCTAACCAAAAACTTTGGGAACGTAGACATAGAAAATAGCAAGTACTGTATCTTAAAACAGATTTTTCACTACTGTGAACTGAGAAGGAAATTTCAACAACTTACAACTTTCAGGTTTTCTACCAGACATTCAGTACACCAGTGGATTCATTCATGAACTAAGAAAGGTAGTTTTCCACAATACAGGTCTGTATCTCAGGTATAAGATGAAAAACTGTAATAATCATGATCTTTATTTCAGCATCATCCTGCCCATTTATGTTAGCTGCAAAAAATGATGAATTATAGTTTTATATTCACTGCAGCAAATAAACAAAATAAATTAGGTGTATTTTGGGCTACATGGGAATGTTTTACTGTTTAGGCCTTAGTGAGGAAACATAGGAGAGGGCACTTGAGGACATGAAGTTCCCATTCCTTGCATGCCTCTTATTCTCACTGGCTCACTCAACTGTCAGTGCTGCCAAGCTTTTCTTGCTCTTGGCTTTCAGACATTAACATCACCTGCAGCACTGATTATTGCCACATTTCTTCCCCCATATCCTGTCCTTGAATAACTGCACAAAAAAAATATTATTATTATGTTTAACACGGGTGATTGCTGTCTTTCAAGTCAGGCCAAAAAAAGGGAGTTATAATAGAAGCTGATACTTACCCGTATGCAGTAATGAATAGACAGCTTGTGTTTTATAGTTTTGTGGTCTACTGTTGAAAACATGTAAAAATAGGCACTTGCCAAAATTCTTCCCATGCTTCTTTAAATTTTGTTTTTGAAAAAAACAAAACCACAAAAGAGTCTCACTCAAACACCAACTATTTCCTATGCTTTGTTGTGGCCTGTGCCCTCTCTGAGCGTAGATAATGACCTGTTGGAGGGTCAAATGTTCAAACCCACAGAGGTTTATTTTAAATTCAAGAGGAGGTAGATAGTGATAAATTAACCAAAATACGGTGGCACAGTGGTGTAGTGGTCAGCATTATCACCTCACAGCAAGAAGGAGAAGAAGAAGAAGTTCAAATCCACGGGTCAGCCAGGTGTCTGTCAGTGCAGAGTTTACATGTTCTCTCTGTGTCTGTGTGGGTTTTCTCCAGGTACTCTGGCTTCCTGCCAACATCAAAAGACACAAATGTTAGGTTAATTGGTGACTCTAAATTGTCTATAGTTGTGAATGGTTGTTTGTCTCTATATGTATGCCCTGCGATAGACTGGCGACCTGTCCAGGGTGTACCTCTCACCCAGTGACAACTGGGATAGGCTCTAGCACTTCAGTGACTCTCAAAAGGACAAGCGGTTAGGATGATGGATAACCAAAATATCAGATATGCCAGGTGGACTTTTGGGCACAAAAGGTGCACAAAATAATAAAGTATAGCATTTTATTCATACTGTATATTAGCATTTATGTTTTATTTGATGGAACGCTGCAGCATGCAGTACACATCTTAGGTTTTTATATTTTGCTCAGAGTAAATTTAATAAAACTCAAAGAGCAGGAACACGTTGAGACAAAATATTGTATATACAGTAGTATACAGTCCATTATGTGTATGATGCTCAGTACACCAGTGGTTTCTTTCTTTTTTTTAAAGATATTGCAAATTGTTGTATTGGTTATGCCCACTGTTTTTTTTTAACAATGGCTCTGATTGCTTTTCCCTCTTTTCTTAGTTTTCAAAATGGCTTGCTTTTCTCTTATAGACAGCTCTTTAGTTTTCATGTCGATTTATCTTTTTTCAACAACAAATGCAGTAGTAACACTGGTAAGGTAAAAGTACACAAATTATCATGAATTCATGCATGTAATAATACATGAATTATAAGGACTAACAATATCTCATGCGTGTGTTAATGCAAGAACAATGGATTAATTAATGCTAAAACTTAAGTATGTGAATCATTGTGATTTCTGAGTTATTAATGATGTTCATGTCTTCTTCACTGTAACAGTGATGCACATTTATTCTGTTAAATTCTAAGACTTGTGATCATCATGAACTAAACATTACTTTATCATGTCTTCTTGTTCTTCTGTTTGTGGCCCTCTTAATAAAGCGGCCACATGCTCCTCTTTTCATGCTGTGTGCACACAATGTCTGTCACATTTTTATAAAGTCAGTCTTTCTATTTAGACATCAAGTATTTGGAAAAGTAAAAAATATATTCTTGCATTAACACATACATGAGATACTGTTAATTCCAATTAACTCCTGATAGTTCATGTATTACTTACTATATGCATGACTTTTTCATGTATAAAATTATACTTGAATTCATGATAATTCAACATAAAGTGTTACCAAAGCAGTCTTCACAGGTAAAACTCAAGAGTAGTCATTTAGAATCAATCTCACGAGACATGTGTCATATGTTCCAGTACTTTGCTTACTTAAAATTTGGGTCATCTGATGCAAAAGGGGCAGTGTTCATTGTTTTGTGTAAATTGGTGTAAATACCATCAAATACTCACAAATAACTTACTGACCCTGCAGTGCATGGACAACTGCTTCACGAAATGAACCACAGGTACCTCATGTGAAACACCTGGGCAACAAAAGATTCTTGACAGTCATATACTCCATTTGCTCACTTAAATTTGGGGTCATCTGATACAAAATAGCACCAAATAAAAGCTGAAATTTTGAACTTTCATCTCACAGCTATATTTTAATCTAAACCCAAATCTCTTTAGTGCAGAGCAAAAACAAACAATTGAGCCTTGCTGTTCCAAAGTTTTAAAAGGGGACCGTATGCCTATACACTATGCTCTTTTTTGCCTCCTTCCCACCTCGTTTTCTGGCAGTTTGCCTTGACAACATTAGTATATCTTTCTTTCTCCGTTGGATCGTCCTCCTCGTATTCTTTCACACAGAACAGGGGACAAGACAACAATGTTAAGTATCTCAAGGACAAGCTGGGGTACAAGAAGATAAAAACCCAGGTTCCCAGGCCCTGACAAACAATACCTAAGCACGGCATCCCTGTCTTGTCAGTTCTATCTCCTCCTCCAACTAGAAACACAGAACCAACGACATATTTCGTCTACCACGTGTCTGACAGATCATCTATAGACTGACCATCAAGCTCATCCACCATGTCCTTTGCGTTCACTGTCGTCATGTTGCTTCTGGGTTCTTCAATGGTGATTGCATTTGTTTTGCAACCACCAAAGGAACAATCTGCCACCTCTGCAAACTCTATGGTTTCCCACCACAGGTCAGTATCAGAATTGTTTGTGCAATATTTACAAGGCTGTATGGACAAGTGTGCCTTTGAAATGAAATGCTTTTTGTAGCAGTGACACTTCTTTGCACGCAGATAACATTTAAAATTATCTTAAATTTGGAATAGCCTCATTGTTTCACTCATGTCAGCTTACGTGCTGAGGCCCTTTCATATGAATCGAAGGGAAATGCTACATTCTGTGGGTGATTCAGGATTATGTTGAGGTTAAGGTTGGTTTTGGATGGAAGTAACAAATTGCTCTGTTTGAACTTCAGCAGTGTAATTCTTGTAATTCTACTTTGGCTTAGCCAAATGTCTATAAACAGTTTCCACATATCACTGAGATTACTGAGAGAGCAGTTATTGTTGCAACCACAGCTATCATGTATCAGAACATAGTAACTACTAAAAAATGTGTTTTTTTATTGAATTAAGACCATAAAAAAACATACTTATTTTTGTGAAGTGTCCAGGATTTCATCAATGTCTGTGTGTTTCTGTGTAATCATTTTTAGCTATTATATGTTATGTTCAGGTGCCATGGTGAGTCACTGCGGTCCATCAGGAAGGGTCTCCTCAGGGCTCTCAACTTGCAGGCTGAGCCTCAGTTGCCTGCTGGTGGGCTGGACAGTGTCAGAGAACAATGGAAGAGTATCTTCAGCACCATTCCTCACAGAGCCAAGGATGCTGCAGGTAACTGGAATCCAAATTTATTAGAATCTACTATAGACTTCATATTTTTCCAGCCTGAGACTAATTATTTTGGGGTCATTTCAGTCAAGCAGACCAAAATCTTAACTCACCTTCCTTCTACTGTGTCCTTGTCCATGTTATTTCACTTCCAGCTGTCTCTGGCTACTCTGTGTCAACTGATGATGAAAACAGTACTAGCCTGAAGTGCTGTTCCATGGCCTCTGAGATCTTCATGAAAGGTACATTATGTGCTGTGTGTGCTAGCATACTGTCATACATGTATGCTGTAGCCTATATGAAGAAATATAGTAATCTGTGTAATATTAATTCTTATATTTGCCAGATCTGGGCTGGGACACCTGGGTGATCCATCCTGTCAGCCTTACCATGGTTCACTGTGCACTCTGTAACCCTGAAGTGGACACTGTGCAATGTCCATCACGCCACAACAATATGCAGGATGCCAACTCACAGGTATAATTCCTTTAAAATGCTCTTCTTTTTAAATTTTAATTGTGAAATTATTGTCAAAAGTTAAATTACAGTTATTTTACATTGTGCTGATTTACATTAATGAATTCTTGCAGAGAAGAAGTATAAAGTTGCATAAAACTTGTTTGAGTATGTGTCACTCTGTTACAGCTTAACAACAGTTTTTTAATCTGTGTACTGTCTTGTTATTTTTCACCACTGTGCCTGAGTTTCAGAGCTTGGCACTGCAAACGGCACATAGCACAGTCAACTTTTGTGTCTTTAAGGTGAAACAGCTGCACATACTTGTTTCCTTTACTTGTCTCCTTTTTGCCTTCTTGCTGCCAACATAAATATAATGTACCTACTACAAAGCCGCCAAAGCTAGTCAAGTAGAACTTCTGTGTGGCAGCGGATTAGTAATATGGAAACAGAAGATGTTATAACTGTGGCACAGTGAGTGTACATAGTTAATAGTGAAATCATTGTAAAAACTGATTGAATGTGGGTGAATAGGTTATTTTCCTCCTATAATCCAGACAACTTTAACTGTAATATCTCTGTTCCTTTTCATTTGAACTAAATGTACTCTCCTTTTACTCATAGTTTAAAGTTTAAATTAGTTTAAATTCACATGTTTGTAAGTTTAGGCAATTTTACGAACAATGTTGTCATCTTATTCTTGTTGGGCAGTTTCTGTAGTAAGAATTTAAAACTGTTGCCATGCCTGAATCTTCCTCTCTTTGTTCTTCTCCAGGTCCAAGTGCCATGTTGTCAGCCCACCTCCCACAAAATGGTTCCCATCCTCTACGTGGATGAATTCAGCACCCTCGTCATTTCCTCTGTGCAGCTGACCCGCAGCTGTGGCTGTGGACCTGGAAACATCCAGCAGCTCGGTGAAGAGTAAAACCTGTTTTCTTGTCACGTACGTAACATCTGCAAGCCACCTGGCTTTTGTCCTCTCACAAGTACATATGCTGCTTTTGTAGACAATTTATCTTTAGTTTTCAGTGTTATCTTGGCTCATTACAATGTGTACTTAACACTGAGCATGGGAACCAAAGAAAAGTCTCAGTAATAACTCAGTAACTCAGTTTAGTATTCCTATTTTTCTAGTGTAACCAGAAAGATTGACACAGTTGGTTACATAGATTTTTTGAGGACAACCAAACATAAAACTGACAAATTATTGTTTAAGTGATAAAAACAATTAGATTGAACTTAATCGTGCATTGTTGCTCTTGTTGCTGTTTAACTAAAAGTTACCAATTAAACAAGCTCAGGTTTTGCAGGGCATTGAAGTGCATCTCTGTAAATACAGTAAATTGATTAGTATTTCTTTAGTCTCTAGCATATCTTTAGCAACAAGTGCTGGAAACAGCTAAGTGAAGTGCAGCTGGCACTTCATGTGTAATAAATGCTGTCAGTTTATCTTTAAATAAATCTCCTTAGCATAGAGCGCTATTTATAACCACTAACTGTTACTGAGTGTTCCCTCCAAATATGTGAGACTGCCCAGAGCCAAATCTTCTGCAGGCCAGTTGTCTCGTCTCTGACCTGTGAAATTACAATCTCCTCTTATGGAAAAGAGTTCATTTTCATCTCAACAGGCAAGCTGAGGTAATAAAAAAAATAGATCATTGTTTTTAATTGTAAATTACTTGTTGTTTTGAGGTACTTTTTTGCAGGGAGTGAAATGAGTTCACCACCTAAACAAACATCCATTAACCATGCTCCATTTTCATGTTTCAACTGGTAGAACAGATAACAGGAGTAATTCTGCCCTGCAAACCCCAAAAAACATAGAGTTAGACATGCAATATTATGCAGTAAGCTACAAAATGAAATTAATCATAATAAATTGCAGTAACGTAATTAATTAAATATCTAATTTTAAAAATCTGAAGGGCTGTAGATGGCGTCTATATTGTGATTTAAAACAAAAAAATGTCATTTGCTTTATTTTTAGCTATACAGACAACTGTAAAGATTTCATTTTTTTCTTTTACAGCATTTCAGTATCTGTTCTTTTTTCTAAGTCATGTATTAAACCAGAAACTTGTGTTTGATTTACATTATGTGTGTTTTTCTATACATTTGCATGAGTTTTTTTATTTGTTTGTTTTCTCTCATGTCTATTTTCATGATCGGTTACAGTTCTCAGTCATTATTTTTAAACATATTATGTTTATTGTTTGTATGTTCACACTCACTATACTCCAGCATTCACTTTTCAAATATTTTTTTATAGCAGAACACTGCTCACCAGAGTGAACTTAATCAGTACTTAAATAAAATGTGTGAGTGTTTTATTGTACTTATGATCAACTTTATAATTTGTACTAATGCAATGATTTTTTGTTCACATTTTTTTTAAATAAAGACAGTTATAATCAATAGATTTATCTCTTATAGTTCTTTTTCCAGTCAATATGATATATATTATAAGTTAATATGCCTCTTCAAAAGAATATTGTTTTATTAAATTTTAAGTTCCTCCTGCCAGGAGCAGAGAGCAAATGTTGGCTCTGTGCTCGAGTGTTTAAATCTTCACCCCTGGGAGCCCTTCCAGTGTGGGTAACCTACAACTCAACACTGTGTCTGGACGCCCCCACAAACCTCTACAAACATCCTTTGTCCATTGTCCGCAGTGCTGCTGCTGCTGCTGCTGCTGCTCAGCTTACAATACGTGCTGCTCACGCCCTCGGCGTTTTCGTTTGGCTGTGGATGCATTTGCACTCTTGGCGTCTGTGTTCCTGGATGCTCAAACTTTCTTAAGATCCTCAGCTTGTCCTATAAGTAAATTGAACCTGGAAAGTGATAAGACAGCTCCACAAGACCACAGCGGGAATTCGGTGATTAATTGAGACCGGACATAATGTCAAGCTATTTCACTTTGCTGGTGTCTTTTGGTTTACTGGCCCCATGTCTGGTGGCTGTGGGGGCAGTTGAATGTTCAGAAAAGGAAACATTGCTGAGACTGATCTCCAGCACGGTGACAAAAGTTACTGACTGTTTAATGGAGTGCACTGGGATGACGTACGTCAGAAAATTGCAGCTCCAGGACCATCATAATATACGACTTAAAGACTCCACAGAAGGTAAGGAGGCGCAGAGTGATATTTTAACTTTGTGCTGCTCTCAGACTCAGAAGTCATATCCTACCTGAACCCAATGCTGAGAAGTGAAAGTGCTTTATCTTATATCAGTCATCATTCATCATCATCTCTCTCCCCAGGGGACCTCGGTGAATACTGCTGGTCTACGGAGCTCAAGTGCACCATTGGAGAGAGCTTTCACCGTGCCTACGTGGTGCTGCCTGTGGATATATTTGCAGTTGCACCTGAGCAGCTTGAAGTCAAAGTCACTGCTGCGGCTGCCACCGCGCTGCGCGTCAACAGCGGCTCCTCCACAGTCGCAGACGCATGCGGCCTCCGCTACGATGTCACGGAGCATTTCAGCACAGCGACGGCAGGGATATCTTTCTGCATACAGGTTATCACCCAGGAAGACGTCCTGGGGGACAAAGTCCTTAAATGTCCTCCCTATCTGGTCACCTTCTGGCAGAGGAATCCCAGTTACTCCAACCAACAAGGCGGTGGCTAAAAAAAGCTATTTTACTATAATAATACCACACTGTAAAGTTCTCAGTTACCCTACAAGTAAAGTTCATGAGTTCAAAATGGTACTGAAGTAAAAGTAGACTGAATTGCTTTTTACTGCTGTTGGCTGAGGTGGAGATCATCTTGTTGATAGATAGATAGATAGATAGATAGATAGATAGATAGATAGATAGATAGATAGATAGATAGATAGATAGATAAAGCTGAAAGTAATAATAGTAAATGTCTGATAATAGTGAGAAATGTCCATCACAGAGCTGTCTACTATATTGCTAACCCTACCTAGGAATATAAAATAGAAAAATATATAGAAAAAAATTTCACATTTCAGATGCTGGATCCATAAAATTGCTGAGTGTTTCAATTCTTCTTGTACATACTGTTGTGTAGCTGTTGCAGTCAAATACATGAAGTTGAGTAAATAGCACAGTATTTCCCTCTGAAATGTAGTAGAGTATAAGTATAAAGAATAATGATCTGCAAATAGCGTGCACCTTAAATTCTTGCTTTCTTGCTGAAGTACAGTACTTCAGTACTAACAGAAAACTGGTTTGCAGTGATCACTGGCTTACACATCTTTACAGTTACAGTTGCAGGATCAGAAACAATAATTGAATCTAATTTATCAAAATACTAGTTAGGCTTTATTCTGTCAGTCTTGGTTCTCCTGCGTGTAACTCTACCTGAATGAACAGACGATGAGTGTACTTTCAGCTTTTTAAGAAAGTGCACAGGAAAATGACATTTGCATCATAAGCCATTTTAATGATTTAGTTGTTGATTATATGCTCTTCTGAAGTTTGTTTATGTCACTTACTTTTGTAAAATCTTGTGCGAGATTTCTGTCCCAAAAAGGGTTTACTAGACTTGATATGACACATCTATTGTCCCTACTCTAAACGTGCCAGACTTAAACAAAAAAAAAATTTCCTTCTGCTGTTACTGGACACATTTTACACCTGAAAAAGATTAAATATCCAACAGTGTTAAAATTAATTCCAGAGCATGAACCAAAGATTGCACAAGGATAAACACAACATTGTCAAAAATCACACCAACAATATAAAATATCATAAGGTATGAGATTATAAAGAAAAAACAATAACAACTGCAGACCATATGGCACAAAAGAGACAAGGACTCCAGGGCAGGTTAAACATTTTCTTGTTGGTATTCTTGTTTTTCTAGTAGCCAAATCTTTAATTTTTTGGCAAAAATGCTGTTTGTTATTTGACTTCTCAAATCAGCCGGAAGTGCGTTCCAGCTGTGTGATGCTTGATATGAAAATGCTGACTGTCCTAATGTTCTTTTTCATACATGGTTTGATGCAGTCACTTCTATCAACAGCCCTATTAACATTCTACAATACTTAATACTAGGAGCTTATTAACATACTAAGTTAAATACTTATATACTGTGGACATTATTCTGCATATATCCATTAATTATGACACAGTCTTCTGTTTTATACAGGCATTTTAGAGTCAGAATAAATGAAAATCACTGTTTGAGTTTGTTGTTTGTGACTTTAAACTTGTAGTTGTGAGGGTCTTTGATGGCATTTGAGTTTAGAAGCATATGTGAAGCACTTTGCATGTATGAATCCTCCTTTGTTAAACACAAAGAGACATTTATTAGAAAATCTGCTAAACATAATCAGTGCTCTGCTGGATTTATTTAAGGGCAACAAAAGTTCTCTGTGAAATGAAGAATGTACATATGAGATGTTAATGGTTGTTAACGTTTATGGCAATATTAAAACATTTATTTTTTTCTTTTACAGTTGCATTTATTGTCACTGATGTAAGTGAGGTGCACAAAATAATAGAAACACATATGATTGTGTTCAGTATTCAATGCAACAAGCTGAACTTAATAATGTTCAGTCCTCATGATGGCAGGATTAATTGCAGGTCTTCAGTACACTGCATTGATTTTACCTTAGTGTACCTAATAGACAAGAAACAAGATAATGCCACCTACTGGTGTCATGTAAACTAATGTTAAGTGCTAAGATTCAGTCGTTTACACCATCCAGCCACCAGAGGCCAAGCTTGCAACAGGACAGCACTGTTTGTGCGTGACAAAGTGGAAACAGTTCAAACACCAACAGATAGTTGTGTATTTGTAACAGTTGATACAACCAAATAAAGTGCTGTGTGTCTTTCACCTTTCAAATATATCCTAAAACCATACAAAAGTTGAGAAAAATGGATACCGTGTCTTTGAAAGTCTTGATACATCTGCCACTACTTATGATAAGCAGTGGTTTTTTCTGAATTGTGTACTCTATAATAGAAAATGATTTTGAGTAATAATTTCAGACTCATTTAACAAATGCCTGCTTTTGACTAACCTACAGCTTCACGAGAACGTGAATGCAGTGAGTGGACTCAATGCTGAAATAGTCAAAACACATATTTACATATGTTAAAGGGTTCATTCAGTTGTCCTTGGCCTCCTTTTAGATCTAAATGAAGTAGGATGGTGTGCTGGTGGCAGATTGCCAACAGCAGCACAACATAACCACCTAGGGGGGTGTCCAATAACACAACTTTCTCCAAAGCCTGCGCTTTTACGTCACACATGAGTCTGTGTCCACACAAACCATTTGATTTTTCAACTCAGGCAAATCTATTTTCTCAAGCATTACCCTCATGTTTTGTTGAAATGCATTGAATGCTTTCCTGCTGCAGCGAGAGCTTTGAAACCTACAGGACACCTCAGTATCACTGACAATTTTGGCTCTGTGTCATCACAACCTGGACTCAGTGACATGAACTGGCACTAAAGTGGCAAAGTGAGTCAGGAGATTTTAAAGTCTGCCTTATTATGTCTGGGTAGGAGAGTCAATCCTTCAGAATCAACCACCAATAAGAAAATACTATGTGTACCATAGTTGGTCTATTTTCTACATTAATTACGTATTTTGTGCTGTATCCACAATCTCTACACCATATACCTTTTCTTCCAGGATCATTGCTTTTTAAATATAATTAAGGTACTACTAACCCAAGAGCAATTTATTTACACATCCACACATATTTATTTTTGTGTGACGCCTCAATCGGTACATCTTAACTGGGTTGCCATTTACCATCAAATTAAATGCCAAGTGGCTATACTGTAGTTTTCAAAGCAGAGCATGCAGCACAGAGAAGATGATTATCCACCTCACATCCATTATAGTTTTTTGTGCTACCTGGTAGTATTTTGTCAGTCAAGAAATGTTGATCCAGACAAACAACCCTTGTTCTCTATAACAAAGCAGCTCATATAGCTGGTTTTTGATGACTTTATAATGAACTCATATAGGGCCACTTTTAGTAAAATAAATGTAGCTTAGTAAAAATACAAATAATGGTAGTAAAGTAACATAAAAGCGAAATAATCCAGTAAGTTACAAGTAACTCATCATTGTAGTTGAGTAAATGTAATTTCTTACTACCTCTGTGACTGAACTGAACCACAGCAGCAAACAATTAAAACAACAACAAAAATGACTAAATACTAAATTCTGCTATTGACATTATAATGCATGAAACCACTGGTAAAGCAAAAAATATTTACTATTTTTATATTGTCTTCTATTTTAAGTCAGAATTATATTACTTGTATTCTATCTATAAAGATCTCAGGCATTTAAATAGGCCTATAGATCAAACACAGCACTGTGGTAAAACATATGTGACCACAGATGACTGTACCATGTCTGTCACGCAGGGGTATTAGCGCAAAGTTTGGATAAACTGCGGTGATGAAGGAAAACGGTCAATAATACAGCTCGTAATGGCCTCATTCTTTGTGCTTACATAATATTTACACTTCCAGTAGTAGCACAGCAGCTTTAGGGGTATTTTCTGAAGCGTTTATAGCGCATTGTAGTGCATAAAACCGAGCTTGGTCCCCAGACGGCTGAATAGAGTAGAACAATCCAGACAGTAGGCAGAGAGTGGACGAACAAGCACGCACGGTCTGCAGACAACTATCAAACAACGGCGGCCTGACAGTGTTTTCTATCAACAACTTCTCCTCACCGGTAAACAATGTGACCGACTGAGAGGAGCACTTCGATGAGGACTGTCAGAAACACATGACAAACAACTTTGTGTTGTTGTGAGGGGCGCACCATGGCATCACAGCCGAGGTAGGCAGACCGCGGCGCAGCTAGCTGCTAGCAGCGGGGCGCTAGCTTCGAGTCCCGGCTCGGAAACTTGACGTTAATGAGCTGGGTTAGTCCGCTCGCTGGGTGAAGGTTTAGTTTGAAACTGTGAAAGTGTCGATAGAAATGCGGCGCAGATTTGGTGTTTTGTGTGTAACACAGCCTGACGGGGGTTTCAGTTTTGTTAAGCATTTCGGGGAAGAGGTGGAATCAGCTGGAAAGACGGAGCAGCCTGGTGTGATTTTTACCAGCTGGTCCTCGGTGCAGCTGTGTTTATACCAGCTATTAACATTTACACTGTTAGTTTTAAATCCGCTAACACGTTTGTAAATTTGTGTACAACCTCGGCCCATCGTGTTTTAGTTTCACCACCTTGGATTTAAGTGGGTGACAGCGAAACTTAAGGTTTGCCTCAGAAATCACTGAGCGTTTGTGTTACTTTCATTTAACTTTATTCCTTTCAGCTTCCAGTTTCTTGACAGTGCCGCCTTTACACTACACTGTGTGCACAACATGATTCTTATTTACTTATATACACTCTCTGACCACTTTATTAGGTTCACCTGCACAATCTAATGCAGTGCAGTGGAGCAGCTCTGACACTAATTCTACTTTTTACATGTTTCTGCAAAAACTGAGAAATGATAAAGTGTCAGAAAGGTAATATTCTACTAATTCTACTATGGGTGGTGGAGTGCATTATATTAAAAGATGTCTAATGTTTGTGTCTAATGTTTTAGCCACTTTATTTATCAAAATAGAGCGACTGATTTTGGACCGTTCACTTCACTTTTTCAATAATAGCTTTAGCTCTTGCAACATTTTTTACTGCAGCAAAATATCTGTTTAGATATTGACTAGTTAGGCAGTGCACTATAAAGATAGCTGAAAACAAAGAATAAAATCTCTTGTAGGCACCTGGGCTTCTCATGTAGTCCACTCCATATGATATATGATATATCCACTGATGAAAACAGAAGAGTGCAAATTCAGATTCATTTTTCAGCTGTTTTCATTTATTGCAAAGGAATTCTGACTCTTATGACTTGGAAGAAGCATCAGACTTTCCAAGCATGACTGTGAGAATATGTTGAAATAAAATCAGCTTTATATAAAGTATTAGTCTGGAGCAAAAGGTAATACATTTCTATCTAATAAGTGTTTATTCAGTTTCCGGTTTCACCACAGAATAGCACTTATCATTACTTATTGCCACTTCAAATTATGAGGTCAGCAACCAGTTAACATTTGCAGCATTATGGGAGAAGATCTACAAACTTGCCTAAGTGCATGGAGGGAGAAATGTGTGTAACTTTAGAGCTGAAACAGTTTTTCATTTAGTCTGTTAATTATAAAATAGTTGATTGATTAATTGATTAATTATGTCATCTCGTCTTTTTCCCTATTTTTGTTTTAAAAAAGTGCCAAATACTCGTGGGCATTTTGGACTTGGTCAACCAAATATTTGAATAATTAATTTGAAAATAATTATTAGTTTCATTTCAAGGTATTAGGTGTGATGATAGCAACAACATAACTGACGGCAGTTTCAGGACATTTACTATTAGATCTTCTGTCGGTCATTTCACTGTTTTTTGGATTGTTGTCTGTCAGCTTGTTTCTACTGGTGAGGTGAGCAAACATTGTCATAATTAAAGACATTTTTAGCACTTTCATCTCACAGCAAGAACAACCCAGGTTCAAATCTATCTGTTGACCAGGTGCCTTTCTGTGTGGAGTTTGCATGTTCTCCCCGTGTCTACATGGGTTATCTGTGGGTACTCCAGCTTCCTCCCACAGTCCAAAGACATGGAGTTAGGTTCAATGGTGAATCTAAATTGCCCATAGGTGGGAATGTTTGTCTGTCTCTAAATGTCAGCCCTGTGTGTGATAGACTGACGACCTCTCCAGGGTGTACCCTGCCTCTCGCTCAATGATAGCTGGGATTGGCTCCAGGCTGTGCAACTCTTAGCAGGAAAAGTGGTTTGGATAATAGATGGATGGATGTTTGTAGTTTATACGATGCTCTTACTGTAAATGTGAGAATGGCACTGTTTACCTCTTGCATTTGTCATTATATGAGTTTGCTGTGCATGAATTTTTGCTAAATACTATACCAGCAGAAATTTAGAAATTGATTTTGGTGTTTACCTCCCTTAGAGGCTGTAACAGCTTATATAAATCGGAAGCATGTCAAACATTTGTTAGGATGTTTTGACCAGAATAATATTCAGAAGTGGCCTTACAGTTTGCCTTTTTGTGGGTGTGCCTATTGTGGTTTGTCTCCTTCGATTTTGTGATTGTTGTGTCATGCTGCTTAGAATTCCATAGTTGTTTTTATAAATGATGTGCTTAAGTCAGTGAGCAAACGTAGTTGTTTTTTACTGATGAAACTGAGCTGTGCAGAATTCTCTGTTTAATACACGTTTTAGTTCAAAATGTTGCGATACCGGTTTGCTCAGAGGTCTCTCGTTCTGCATGATACTGATACTCAGGGTATCTGCAGTTGAATTAAGTACTTCAAAAATGCATTACATGTCTTGCCTGCACTATACAGTAACATTAGTAATGTTGTTTTTAGTGTGTGGTTGTGGGCTGTCAGGATAAAGGTATGATTGTGCAGGATGCTGCTTCATCCTTTTTAGGGGTTGTTTCAGTCAGTGCCTGCAGCGATCTTACTGCTGCTGTTGAAAACCACAGTAACTAGGAAGCCTCATTTATTGGCCTTGTTTTCTGCATTGGTTTTCTGTCATTCTTTGACTGGTGTGTCTAAGAAAAAGGTATAGTAGTATGGTACTTGGAGAGCACAGTGGATGTTGTTTTAAAGACATTAAGATTGCTGCCCAACTGCCAATAGAGACAGCCGGACTTTTCCAAATAGCCGACAGTGGCCCAAGCAGGTTTATTTTGCATTCTTTTTTAAAATACAATATTTGTGTATGTGTAACTATTTTTTAAATGCTTAGACCCAATAGTAACTCTAAATCACAGGCAGGTGTGATTCAATACTCAGATGTGAGTGCTGACTCTGGCCAGTTTAGTTTCTCATCAGTAACTCTTGCAGACTCAATGATGCAAGAAGAGCATCATCAAGACAACCTTTGTTTCATGTTTGTTTTGGAGGACACAGTATGTGGCTTTACCCCTGGGTAACCTGGGACTGTGACTAGTCCATGCCACTTTGTTCTGTCCTGATACTCTGGCCTGTATCTCTGCTACATTAATGAGTGAGTGCTCATCTGCTTGTCTTGGTCCCAAATCTGTGTTGCTCCACTTGTTGCCATGGACACATCCCTTTGGGGTTGCTGTCAGAGGGGATGATCAGCCCTGTATTTTGGGTAGAAACCACAAAAATTAAAAGTGTTAAGTGTTTAGTTTACCTTAGTATATATAAAGTATTAAACAAGGCCTGAATCTAGGGGGCCTGATGTTATTCTACAATATAATATTATGGTAAGCAGTCACTTTTTGGCATTGGCATCATATCAGGATAAGAAGTTGTAATTATCCATTTGATGGACCATATGTCATCTTTAGGGACTAGAGAGAACAGATGTGAATGTTGTGGTGAAACCTCATGGCATCTGTGAGTCTAATTGCACTTGTCTTTAGATATGATGGGCACTGTCTTCTCCCATTGGACATTGCTGCCCTGCCCCTGGTCAATTTGCAGACTTTTTGATGTCTTCAGCCAAAACTGATTGTGTCACATTTATTATTCTGGGGTTTGTAAGTATGTAAATAATAAAAAATGTAATACAAATCGGGATTGCTATTTTAATATTTAAGACACTTTTTTTACCTGTTGTACTGGGTAATTACATTTAGGGTTAGATTTGACGTGATCTACTTGCAAGTGCAGTTTTCATTCTTTCTAATGTTTGCAGCGTATACAATGAAGAAAGGAACCGTCTCCGCCTCCGAGCATGGGAACAGAGGAACCAAGAAACCAACCAAAGCAAAGAACTCAACACGGAAAATGTGCCACTCTTTGGGGAACCGTACAAGGTAATGTTTGCTATGGTTTCCTTGATAGATACCTGAAAGATAGTGTTACTACAAATTTAGAAATAAACACTTTTTTTTTCTAGACAAACAAAGGGGATGAGCTTTCCAGTCGAATCCAGAGGATGCTGGGTAGTTATGAGGATGTGAATAATCCCAGTCCCTTTTCCACTGACCCTTCACCCACTCCTACTTATGTAACCTGCTCACAGTCAGATCAGTGTCAGTCTGATAAATCAACCAAACCTTCATTCACCCAGGTCCATTACATGACCACCCAAACCCAAAAAGGTCCCTGTAGCAGCAGTTACTCCTCTCAGCCCATGAGAACGTCCACTGCCTCTTCATCTCCCCACCAACATGGACATTCATCCACTTTCTCAAAGGCTTCTTTGAACCACAGTCAGTGCACTCAGCTTGGCCACTCAGCACTTGAACAAAAGAAGAGTGAAGCCTACTCAGATCTCAGGGATCGTATCAGCCTTCCCCAGGAAATGTCTGCTCAGTCTCCCGATGCTAAGCCGCTAGACTTTCTACATTCCAGTGACCACGATAACACTGACACAGACACTAAGGACACCTTTGATAGACATCAGCTTCAAGGATCCACAGGTCACCTCTCTGCATCTTCCAGTACCATGGATGTTTCCACATTGTCCCCTAAAGATGCATCTCTGCCTCAAGCCAACAAGACTACCACATTGCCCTGTCAGACCTTCCCTCCACTCCTGTCATCTAAGCAACCCAGTGCAGTCATGACTCGGAAGCCAACAGCCTATGTGCGGCCCATGGATGGTCAGGACCAAGTGGTCAGCGAATCACCTGAGCTAAAGCCTTCACCAGAGCCATATGCACCTATACCAGAGTTAATCAACAAGTCTGACAAAGACAAAACGAAAATGCTTCCACAGTTTTTGGAGGTGAGTGTATTGTCTTAAATCTGATAACTGTAATATATCATATTATTTAAAATGTAAGATAAGATGACAATTCAATAAGAAGTGATCAAAATAAACTACAGATGCAGGCAGTGTTGCCAGGTCTCAGGAGAGAAGCAAGCAGCCAGGTCTAGTGACCAGGCTCTTAAAAAAACAGACTTTATAAGTAATGTTTTTTTCCACATGATGACTTGCCACAGTCACTCGATGAGTCTGTCTGTCAGGTTGATGACCACCCACAATTCGCTTGGATTTGTGGGAAATTGTGTTTCTTTTAGTCTGCTAAAAACAGACAAAAAGTTACCATCTCTGTCGAGACTAACAGAGCGTAACACATAGGTTGCTAGTCAGCAAAGTTATGTCACAGAATTGTATTTTAATAATTTGCATCATTACATATATACCAGTATGATAATTCAAAAAATGTTCTTAATTTTGGTTATGAACTTGGAAGTTCTGGTTCTACTTTGGTTCTCTTTAAACAAATACAGTGCACCTTTCAAAACAGTAGTACACTGTTAAATTTAAATGTTAAACCTGATGTACTGTATGGTATGATGTATACACATTTTATGTGTGTTTTCTTTTTTGAGTACTATTTTCCAATTTAGTAACATAGCTATTGTAATGTATCGTAGATGATTGTCTTGCAGTGACTACATGGTCTTTGTGTGGTGGTTTCAGGGACTATGGGGGAGGTGTTACTGTAGGAAAGAGGAAGTCCTACACATTTTTTTTTCTCAGGAGTTTTGCCTGGACTTTGAATGTAATGTCCTATGGGCTAAGAGGATTGTGTATCTGCTGATCTTGGGATGTGCTGTGAAACCTCTTCAAAGTTTTGATATTTCTGCAGGAATGGTCAGGCCTTGGGATTTCTTTGTTGTGAAAATTTTGGCTGAACTCCAGTTAAACTCTATTCATCTGTTCCCTGTCACACACAAACATATACACACAACCCTTGCTCCACACCCCCTTTTACCCTCCTGCAACAGCAGAGCAGGGTTGAATATGCTGCTGTTTTCACTGCTGGGAAGTGCAGGATAGCTAGGCAGTGACTCACTCCCCTATTTCTCACCAACCCCCCATTTCTATTCCCATTCCTGAACTTTCTCTGCACTAGGCCATACATGAGCCATTTACAGTAAACAGTAAGTCACAGTAAATTCAGAAAGTTCCATGGCTAAATAATTGAGAGAATGTTTTGGAACTTATTTTGAACTGTACCACTTAATTCAGAGGAATGATGGGATTAACATTATTCTCAACTCTGGTAATGTAAGGTTGTCATTGGCAGCAGACTTCCTTGTGCGTATACATTTTCAGATGGACTGACAAGACCAGCAAAAATGTTTAGTGAAACTGAGCACATTTTGCAAGCAAGTATGTAAGTCATATATCAAGATCCAGCTATGCCCCTTGAAATGGAAAATGCGTCATGAAAAAATTAAAAACACATGTAGCAGAAAGGCCTCTTTTATAGCTTTGGGAAGTATTTGCGTTTTACCACCACTGTGTTTTACTGTTAATATCAATGATACTAGTATCCACCATGCATTTCTGAGTATGCATGATGGATACTATTATTATCGATGTCTTATACAGGTGCATAGCATGATGTATGTAGCAAGCAGTCTATAGTTTGTTTCTCTCTCTGTGTATGTGACCTCAACTTCCTCTGATAACGTTACCCCTAGGCTCAGCAGAACAATAAATGAGCTTTGTCACCAACTTGCATAACTGCTCTTGGGGCCCATTCACTCTGACCTTATCTCAAACATTGTCCGTTCATAAGGAAAAACTAAGTCCTGAATGCAAACTGAAATGCAGAGTGTTGCATCAGTTACGCACAGTATTTATCTGATGTTAGCATTGCTGCCTGATACGAGTTATCAATTATCTAGTGTTTGAGACTGGAGTTAGAAGTGTTGTAGTACACAGTAGGACTGCATTATACTGAAACATGTTTCTAATATTTTGTCCACTCTCTTGGTTGGTTTGTCTCTTGATGAAAGTATCTATATTTGTGTCTTTACAGAAAAACATCATTTGTCTCAAGATGTTATGTTATTGTGGGGTTTCAATATACTGTACAAGGAGTGAGCAATGAGTTGGGAAGGTTAAAGTCAGAATTTCTATTCTGGCCTGTCAAATGTTTAATCTTTAACGTACAGCTTTCCTCTGGGTTTTCCAAGTGTTTTCAGAAACTCTTCTCACTCAAATGTCCATTTTACAGACAAAGACAAATGAAGCTCGGTGTGTAGAAGAAATCTTAAGGGTAAGTCCAGTAGTTTAAATTCTCATTTGCATTTGAGTAAAAAAAAAATTAAAAAAAAGTATAGATTATGACTGACTCACTTACAGTCCCTCAAACTATTGAAATGGCAAGGTCAATTCATTTTGGTTTGCTATACACTGAAGACTTTTGGGTTTAAATACTTAAAACAAAAGCTAAAATTCTGAGCTTTCGTCTTTTGCCTTGCCATTCCAATATTTTTTTGAAGGGACTGTATACAGCTTTTAATGTAGCTTATCCACATAGCATTCACATGTTCATCCGCATACACAAAGAGCAAAAGTGGAGCCTTTTTGAACTCTAAGGATGCGATGAAACCGCTTTCCTATGAGTGGCTCCACATTTTGTTTGTCCGGTGTGATGCAATACGTGGTGTCGCATTATTCTGTTTGTCAGCTAATGGTGGTACTGTGCCAAGATCCGCAGCAGTACTCCAGCAAAGACGGGAAGGAAGACAACAGCTTTCCAATGAACATGAATGTAAACGGTGTTGTACCTCTGTTTGTCTTTAGTTTAGTTTTAACTTGTCAGGGCTCTTGTCAGGACATTTGAGTGCGATCAGAGCTATCTTCTGATCATCTTCTGTCCATTAGTGTTGAAGTTCAATGTCTGGTTGTGCCCTTTCTTTGAAGGATTCTTGCTATTCTGTTATACTGTGAGCATTTCTGTTCACATGCTGTTGTCATTTATAGGTTAATTATTTGCTTATGAAATGTAACATTTGTATTGGAGATGCCTGAACCAGTTTGCCTAGTGCACAGTATCATCCCATGTTCTCAGTGCTCTCTTCTTTTACCCATTTTGCTCATTTTAATTTTTTGTGATGGGCATGTGTCTGCCATATCATTTACAACTGTGCAACACAAGATTCCCAAGTCCACATTTTCCCACACACAAGTCTTTTAGGAAGTCTGAGTCTAGGTGTTCTCATTGATGGAGTGTTTTTCCCCGGTAGAAATGATGCTGACTGCAGTTTGTTTGTTTGTTTGTATTAGTAGTATTACTGTAGTAATGTTGAGATACTGCCTCAACATCAACACTATGCTGGTTGGCTCCCAACACATATTACACTCCTTTTTTTTCCCCATCCACAGGAAATGACCCAATCATGGCCTCCTCTCCTGACAACTATACAAACACCCAGCACAGATGAACCCTCAAAGTCCCCGTTCTCAGCCACGGTAAGATCTGAAGACAGTTATCTTGAAATCTGTCTTGACTCTTTGTTCCTGCTTGTGTGAAAATATGGGCACAAGCATTCTCAATTGCACCAATCACTTTTCCTTGCTGTATATATAAAAAAGAACAGAATTTCAATTCTTGTAAAACTGTATACTTTGAGATTGTTTAACTTTTGCCAAATTCAGTTTCATTGATGTGATGTGATGGAGCTTGAGTATATAAGTATATTCATGCTTCCCAAAGGAAGTACCATTTCCATTTTGAGTTAGCCATTACCAAGTTTTTCACTTCACTCATGGGTACATTTAGAATCAGTATGTTGTGGATATTCACTGTACACAGAGATGTTTCACCTATATTTAAAGATTTTACATTATCAATTTTGGACATGTTTATAGTTCTTCATGCTGGACTCTTTTTTTTTTTTTTTTTTAAATCTACACATAAGATTAGCTTGCAATTTGTTGAGGACCTACATGTTTAGAGAGTTTCCAGGTTCCTGAGCAGTGACATTGTTCATTGCTTCACTACTAATAAAGCAGATTATAAGGCTTTACAAGACTGATGTACTTATGGCTGCTTATATTTTACCAATTATCACTTCGGCATGAATGTAGATGCAAATGTATAAATGCCAGTGTTTTTGTTTTCTTTTATTCACAGGAAGCAGAGCATGTCGCTTCATGTCCAGGGCAAAGTGAGTAATGAGGCAATAAAACAGAGGCACAGGATGAACATTTTATCATTCTGTGGTCTCTTCTCTTCTCTTCGTCATATAATCTGTTCTGTGTGGTGTTTTTACTCAAAGTGACGTTTCTATGGCAACTTATCCAAACATGATGCCCTACTTTGTGAACTGACCACAAAATGCCAGAGAGAAACAACCCTGCAATTTCATCTCAAGTCACTGTATTCATTTACACAAATAGCTTGTTTTCATCTATCACTCGCTATTCCTATATCTTCTTGTTTCTTTCTCTTATGTATATGTCATTTGATTTCAAGCTTCAGCAGAAAATGAGTCACTACTACTCTTTATTAGTCACGCAAAGCCTGGCAGAAAATAACTGCACAAGAGGTGCAGTATTTTACCAACATAAACACAATATGGATACTTGGAGACCAGAAAATAGTGGATAGTGTGTTGTGTAAAACAAGAGCTAATGTCTGGTTAAAACTCAAAGTCAGTCAGTTTGTTTCTGTCAGTACAGTAATACACTTTCATAAAGTAAATAAATGTCATCAGGTTTCCTTTGTTTTCTTTTCAGAAAGCTATGCTTCTTCTCCTACAGATCCATCCCAACTCATTCCACAGAACTCTTCGTTGTAAGTTTTTTTTTTTTTATTTTGGTGTAATTTCCTAAATATGACAGAAGACATGCAACTGAACTTTGAGTTGCAGATACAAGAACCATTGAAAGTTAACTTGAACTACTCTTTCATCAAATGATCGTAGTCAAAACTACTCCACATCAAAAAAAGCTGTTTACACTTTTCACATTCACAAGACATTGCAGTTAAAAAACAGTATTAAAATATTGTCTTTTTTTATCAAATTGCAAATTGAAGAAACAAATTCCAAACATTTATACCAGTTGGTTTGCCCGTGATATTTGCCAAATGGCCACAACATTAAATAGTATTTAGTTTTAATGAAAACTAATATAATGAAGTGTGTGTGTGTGTGTGTGTTGTAGTTCATTTGAAGCAGCTCATTCCAGTGGAGTAGAATCCGCTAGCTCCAGCGACTCAGAGAGCAGCTCAAGATCAGAGTCGGAGAGTGAAAGTGCCACTGAGGAGCGATCTCAACCCACAGTGAGCAGCTCAGTAAAACCTGAGGTGAATTGTTGATTGTCCTTTTTGTATATGTGTACATACATATACAGTAACATCCTCACATTCAACTTTTGACCACTGTCATAATAATTACTAATGTCTCTCTGCCATTACCATGCATGTATGTCTGTGGTTGTTTTTTCAATCTCTAGATTTTTTTTATCCTTATTGATGGATGTTGAAGTGTTGCTGTGTGGTGTGGTTCTTTATCTTTTCGTGCATTATCGATCAGTCAGCAGCTGTAATAAGACAAAACAATTACCCCTGTGATTAATAACGTTCTTCTAATATCTGTTTTTACTATTTCCTTTTGGTTTTCCTCATATTTTTTCAGTCATAATGTTTTTGTTTTCTTTGTTTTTATAGCCTGATGCCCCAGCTGTGAGCCATGGTGACTGGCAGTTGGGGAACTGGATTAGGTCCAATCAACAGAACTCCAGCACTGAAAGTCAAGGAGGTGTACTTGTCTCTGAGAGTCCTGCACACAAACAGCTGCTGCCCATTCAAAGCTCCAAGCACTCCAGTGTAGATGTGGTCAACCCTATCAAGGAGTCCAAGCTTTCTTGTCAACAAAAGGAGTTCAGTGACAATGTTGCCAAAACCCAGCAGTGCAATGAAAGCCCCCAGGATAATTCTTATCAGCAAAGTAGTCAACAATCTCCCTCTGTTGATTCCTGCAAATTTCCAGGCAACATTCACTCCTCTAAACCGGCAAAGGCAGGTTGCCCAGATCACACCGAAGCCGCTCTCAGTGTGAAGCGTGAGCAAGTTTCAGCCACACAGGAAAAAGAACCATGTTTCACAGATGGACCTAAGGTAAAGACGAGAACACGACATTCCAAGAAAAGCAAGGATGGCAGTGACACTAAAAGAGACAGTAAGAGGACTTCTAAACAGAAGGCTGGATCAAAGGCTGGATCAAAACCTGAGCCTGATGTCACGCTTGTCCTGTATGGTCATTGTCCATCTTGTGGTGTGAGACATCCTAATCCCTGCTCCTGCCCCACCCAAAGTCCTGCTCAGCCTGACCAGCTTTCTCCTGCCCCACCAGTCAGAATTAGTTGTAGCAAAGTCAAGACAGAGACCACCTCTCAGAAGGGCATCAAAAAGCCTCACAAAACAATCGACAAGCATTCGGAGAAAACTAGGCAAACGGCCAAGGGTTCTGGGGACCTCGACAGTCCTGTTAGATCCCTGCTGGTGAAGATTGATCTCCGCTTTCTCTCAAAGGTTCCCCAGACCTCCAGGAGCCACCAGGAGATACCCAACAATGCAAAGAGATCAGCACTGGTCATAGAGCAAGACGGAGGGGCTAGTGATGCTTCTACAATACACAAACGCACCAAAAGCCGCAAAAAGAGTATACCTCAAAATGTGAGAAACACAAGGGTCTAGGGCTGTTCGAGTTAGCATGCATGTACAAGGTGAAAGTCCTATTTCTGTTTTAATGTGATTTCTTTTCTTCTAGGCTGAGGTAGACAATAAAACTCGCCCCAGGAAGAAACAAAAGCTGGAAAACAAGAATACCTCAGCTCATGCATCTGCCAAACTGGAGTAGGTTCTTTTAAATCAGAGGCTTTATCGGTTGTTACCAGAGCCAGCATTAACCTTTCTTGAATTAATTGTCACTTAAACACCTTTGTATGTTAGTCGGTTCAGTCTAATCACATACGTTTCTTGATGTCAACTACAGAAGCTCCAGCAATCCAGCAGAGGACAAGGAGCAAAAGAAAGCCAAGAAAAATCATGTACAGTCAGAGCTCCCTCTGACACCCAAGGACACATCTAAAGACTCTAAGTTACACAAATGCAATTCTGGGGACACCCAGGAGTCCAGTAAGGACACTGCAAAGAGGAAGGACTCCAGTAAACACAAAAGGAAGAGTGTAAAACAAACAGAGCACCCACACACTGAAAAGGTAACTCATATAAGCGTATGAATATTAAGTTTAGTGTGTTGCTTCTGTTTCCTGCAAAGTAATTCTGCAAGTTTTAAACGTTATAGTGATATAGGTGAAGACACTGGGCAGGACAGTTATTACACGAAAAGGGAAACCATTTGAGCTTTAATGAGATATCTGCCTTATGATCCTACCAGAAGGCCCTAAAGAGCAGCCTCACTGTCCCACCATCTTCACAGCCCATCAGGGAAGCTTTAACCAACAGGCCCTTGCTCACATTTGAGGACAGGTAAGATTCTTTTTATGGGGAACTGTTCATTTGTTTTTTCTTCTAAGATTTGTATCAATTTGTGTTTTCTAAAAACCTGTCTGTGTCTTGATTTTCTCCGTAAATTATTTCCTCTTATTTCAAGACATACTCTGATTGTGTGTGTTTCTGTGGTGAAATAAAATCTGCAGATCAGAGACGGTTCAGATTTTTTCCCACAGATTAGAAGACAGTGTGGGTTTTAGCAGTGTACCAAAACCTTTAGCAATGAAGCTTAATGTCAGTTAATGCCACCTACATAAAGGGAACTCCCAACATGTTAAGACAGGTCTGCTGCTGTCTGTGAAAGCTACTGTAAGAGGTAGGTTGCCTTTCGAAGTATGACCAAATGTACGTCACTTTTTTTCCCACATTGACATTATCAGTAAACATGGGCCCGGGTTCTTCAGTCTCCTGTATGGTCTCCGTTTCCCCTTCAAGATTTTTTGGTTTAATTAATCTTGACCTTTTGACGTCTTCTGGGCCACTCAGTATAATAAGACAGAAAGCAGCACTAACACTAATCTTGTGTCAGAAGTAGAGATCACTACTTGCACTACAGATTCAATATACAGTTATAGGACAGCTGGAATTTTGTGTGGGGAAAGTCCTGAACCTAAGAAATGTGGGATGCAAGTTTGAGAGTGGTGAGTCAATGAAGGGAGTGGTGAAATAGGATGGTCTTTTAGCTATTTTAATAAATAAAAATTCTAGTGTATTTGTCAACTATATTTGCAGGAGAAATTCTGCTTTTTAGAAAGTTTAATTCATTGTTTACATTTATTTTTGGTAACTATTGTCGGGAGATGGTCTAATTCTGTATAAACTCCTCATATTCTTGGAGCCTGTTAAAGCTGTGACTACTCACAACATTGTTACTGATCGAATACTGTTTCTTTAACCTGCAGGCAGTATCCAGTGAAGCATTACATAAAGGAGGCCAAAAAACTGAAGCACAAAGCAGATGCAGAAGTAAAACTTTTCTTTTCTGTTGTTTGTTTTCAATTAATTTTATTAAGGTCCCTGCAGTTAACATAGTAACAAGTTACTGATAACCAAATTGTTTTATTTCTCTGTAGACAGATAAGCTCAATAAAGCTTTCAACTATCTGGATGCCGCCATGTACTTTGTTGAGAGTGGCATTGCCATGGAAAAAGATCCACAGATTTCAATGTCTTCCTACACCATGTTTGCAGAGACAGTGGAACTCCTCAAGTAAGAACCTGTTTTTATCATAACCTCTCTGTGCGGTTAGTAGTTGTTTTGTAATGATTTTTTGCATGTTTGCACACCCTGTGAGTGCAGGTTCAGCTCCCTTGAACCTTGTGGTCACATACATTTGGTGTTTGTATTTATTTGCATCTGTATATGTGATTCATGTTTTATTTTTACTGTCACATTTTCCACTCTCACAGGTTTGTACTGAAACTTAAAAACTCAGTGGACCCATCTGTGCCACCCTCAGAAAAGGACTTTTTAGCTTTATGGTAAGATGCAGATGATGCTTTGTTTTTTTTCTCTACACACCTGAACATTTATTGAGATTGTTAACATTAATGGTTGTGATTTGTCTCCTGTTTTAGCTTTGTTTTGTTTTAAACCTCACCACTACTTTTATTTTGGTTATATTATATTATTGGAAACACAAGAGTACCTCATATTTAAAATATTTATTAGTTAATGGTACAATCTGTGTATTAGTTTTAATGAATTTACAAATCATGATTTTGCATACCAGTATTTTTAGGTATTATTTAAGTATTTATCAAGCAAAGATTCATCTGTACTAGCTTGAAATTTGTTTGGCAAATTGTGCCCACACATCTGAAATTTCTTTTGCTTTTTAGTATGGATTAAGCTCTACATAGACTAACTTAAAGAGCCTGCATATCTGCAAAGTGTACACTTTGTAAATAAATGCATCATTAATATATTTGCTTTGGAATTAGCTGCACATTCATCTAACAGCCTTCATTAGTCTGTCGTTTGTTTTCTTTATTTCTTTTTCTTGTAGTTTGAAGTGCCAGTCTCTCCTGCAGATGACCATGTTTCGCCACAAACACAAAACTGCACTCGAGCATTCAAAGACCCTCACTGATCACTTCAATGTAAATATTGAGGAGATACTACAATTCATAATTACAGTAGAATTGTTTATTTTTTGTTTAGGTAATATCTAATGAACACAACATAATGTATTATGGTTAATATTGTTTTCCTAATTGAATTCTTCTTTCAGAGCTCTGCTCAGGCTCCGCACGACCCTTCTGTTTTAACATCAAAGTAAGTCATCTAGTTTACGTGACATTCACTGTGGATGTTGCACTAAACTCTCATAGTCAACATATTTTTACTCGTCTCATTTAGAGTTACAAACACCTCATCCTCTATGCCCAGCATGCCTTCGCCAGCCAACACATCCACCAGTTCAGGTCCTGGCTTCAACCACAGTGTTGCAGCAAGCAGCGGGTTGGTCGTGGGCTCTGGCGGCAGCACCGTGGCAGTTCCTCACGCCATTGAACAAGTTGCATTCACTTATGTCAACATCACTACGTTATTCTTGAGCGCACATGACGTCTGGGAGCAGGCAGAGGAGCTGGCAAACAATGGCAGTGGTAAGTATACTGTAGATGGAAAAGAGACTCTGTTACATACTGTATGATATCCTATGGTATGAATACACCTGTTTTGCTTGTAGAGACTTATTAAGAGTGTTGAACAAACTTGTCGGCTATATTAATTCATTGTCCAAACTTTTAGACGAGACCTACATTACCCAGCCTTAATGTAAATTATTAAATTCCATGCAAATTACCAAGATGTATTTAAATTCAGTCCTAATTTCCATTCAGAAAGTTAAGTGAGCCCAGCAATGTTATAAAGTTGTTCATCTGAATGTATAATATGAGGATTTGTTGTATATAAATTATTCTTTCTTTTAATACCAATGAAGAATGGTACACAGTACTCACCATTTAGTAACAGGGTGTAAAGGCCTGTGTACTTTGGTTGGATGTAGGGTGGAACCAAACATAGCAGTAGTACAAGATTCTTGGTCATGTTATCAATGATTTAGTACTTCTATAGAAAAATGGATCACTCTGTTAATATTCATGTTTTTAATGGGTTTCAGGTATGCTAACAGAGCTGGACACGGTTATGGGCCCATTGAGCTTAACCTCAAGTATGAGCTCTATGGTTCGTTACACAAGACAAGGAATTCACTGGCTGAGACTGGACAGTCCAAAGGTAAAGGGACCAACCTGTTCCCAGTAATGGATGCCTCTCGCTGCCTTCACTTTACTTCACTTCAGTGTGATGATAGCGACATGAACTGTGTGACAGGTTTCTTTTTTTTCTTTAATTCACATGGACATTAATTCATCTCATTACACAGACCGACACAGATGTCATCTCATGTTTGTTTTTAAGGCTCGATGTGGAATTTTGATCAAGGCACTTAATATTTTCTCTTATGTGCACCTTGGTGTCCTCTTCATTCTCTCTGACAGTTTAAAAAAAATTGGAGCTAGAGCTGATGTAATCCATGTGTTCCATGTTCTTTTTTTGACTGATGTCATGGAAGTATTTGCTATTCAAGATTTTATTCAGAAGTGAGCTTCCCTTAATTTGAATAGAAATGCATCAAATATAACCAAAACTGCCATTTGGTGGTTTATGATGCTACTTAGCTTTATCGCATGGTTATGGTGCAAGTACTAACACAGGTGTTATTTATTATAGTTTTTTGTCACAGCTCGTGTTAGTAATATTACCATACGTTGACTTGGGACCTAAATGAAATTACCTGTAAAACTAAAGGCACTTAAAGCATTGTCCAAAAGTATCATATCTAGACTCGTCATTGCTGTTTTTTCTTTTGATTCTATTTATATATATATATATATATTTTCTTAATGTCTGCATATTTTCCTCCCATGAATAACTGTCAGGATTGCCCAGTGTGCATGTCACCCAAGACAGTGCTCATTTCTTAAGACATTTCTACTCACAATGGAGATTATAATTGTATTTTCTTTATTATCTGGAGAATAGCTGCACCATGGTCTAACCTTGATCTTGTAGGAAGTCAAATATGGGGAAGTTGTTGCTGATAAAGAAAACAAATTATAGTGTGTTTCAGAAGGACCCAATAGTGATGTTAAATCAGCATTCAGTTTTTTCATTGAAGTTCATGCTTTGACTTCTTTATTTTCAGTATTTCAAATTTGTGTTGTCGGATTTTAAGAGCTCTAGTTAGACTGAAACAAATGTCTTGTGCAATAATAAGTGCATTTATAGGGGATTAGCAAAAAATGTACAAAATACATGTTGAATGTAGATTGAATTGTGTATACTATAGATCATTGAGAGTGTTGCCCATAACAGAGATAAATCTGGACACATTCAAAATCACTGTATGAATAATGGGATTGAAAAGCAGAGTAAGAAAAGGCTTTTTAAATTAGGGGGAGACACTGTGGCAGCTGTAAGAAGCAGTTTTTCACCATTATGTGTGACGAGGCAAATTAAGATGTCTATCGGGTGTAATTACGCTTCGTTGTGTTACGTTACATAGCCATTGCTTCTTAGGTCTCACCTTTTTGCTCCTAAAAGATATTAGTTTGCTTCTTGACTCTTGGTGTTCGAGTGACTGATCGCAGGACATTTCAGACAGCTGTGTTTTTGACATGACATGGTTTTGGTGTTGGCTGCAGCTCAGGTTCGCAGTCTCTTTCTAGCTGTTACACTACTGTTAGTGGTAATGACTAGAAGTGGCTAGTTTTTTGGACAAAATGTATTTATTTTTTTTATATTCTCAACATCCTGTTGCAGAATTTGCACTTGTGCCCTCCTTCCAGTGGAAATTATGAGCATCAAAGAAAACAGTCTTAAAGGATAGGTTCACGTTATTTAAGTGTGTCTTAAAACAGCTCTCATATCATTCCTCCTGTCTTTTCTGGCTGTGAAGAGAGCCCTTCCTCTGTCTGTGTAAAACTTCAGCCCAAGCTATTATGAGAGTTTAGCAACTAGAGTCAGACAAACCAAAGTTAGAGCTGTATTGGTGCCAAAATCCTGCTTTTGTGTTTCTACAATGTTTGCTTGCTGAGACATGGTAAGACACACTACAAAAAGCTGATTTTGTACTAAAAAGCTTACCAAACTTTAGCATACCCACTTTACACAGAAAGAGGACTGTGGACACCCCCCACATTACTTACTGCATTAAGAAAGGTTGTCTTTACAGTCACTATGAACAGAATTACTGAAACCAAATAATCATTTAATTATGCATTTGTATTGTTTTAAGATGGACTTAAAAAAAAATGCAGACCTGTTCTTTAACCATACAACGCCTACTTGTAAGAACAAATAAAGCAGGAATCATTTTACATCACTGGCGTTCCTTGCGTAAAGCTGTGGATTTAGTGGCCGTTTTCGTCAGCTTGAGTTGCCTTTGGAGTAGAGTGTGACTACCACTGTGATCTAACAGTCATGAAGTTACAGTAGTTTCTCTTTGTTTTTGCACCAGTAAGCAGCTTTCTTTTTTTCCCACATTTTTGACTTGCTAAATGGTTCCTAAATCTGTGAGGGTGAAATAAAAGGCCAAACAATAGCTTACTAATGAATGCACTTTTGAGTATTTTGTTGTTAGTTTCAAAGCGCTGTACAGATAAGCACCACCTTCCCAAGACCAGCAGGACTGTGCTAGTCTTAACGCTTGTGTATTATAACTTTTGATTCTAAGCAATAAAGCATGAGTTTTGTTGGCTCAAAATATAAGTGAGTTGTTGACGTAGTTATCACAGGGTCTTATTGGTACACAGGGGAATACAAAAACGTTGAGTATAAACTGGTGATAAGAAACATTAGTTTAGATTAGTGCATTAATAGAACACATTTCTTGAAATGAGTGCCATTGGGTTTTGGAATTTTTCGCCTGTTAGTTCAGTTGGTGTGTCTGTGCAATTACATGATAAAAGGGCTAAACAAGGATCAGTGAGTGTTCCTAAATTTATTTTCTCACAAATGATAAATATTTTTTTAAGTAAGAGGTGCTAACACTGGTGCCATGTGATTTGGGGTTATTTTTTTGTGTACAGATTGTCAGAAATGGTCTTTAGAGTTTGTTACCACAGATGTCTATGCTTCGCACTAAGTCATAAATGCTAAATTTGGCATTCAACATTTGTAAATAATCCAACTTCGTCTCTATTTTATTTAAAGTTCTTGGGTCTTGTCTTTTCCAACCTGTGGCTTTATTTTCATTATCATTGGGTGGTGTTACTTCAATTTTACACTTGTCCATAATAATTATTTACAGGAAAAATATTCAGTAGAGTTTTTGAAGGATGCTATTTTTTCTTTTGTGAAATATGTAAAGAATTTGTTATGCAGTGTACACGGATGAATAAACACTGGTAATTAATGAATGGTTGCTTACTTTTTTCTTTTCTTTTTTCAAAAACAAAAATTAAAATGTAAAGGCTTCAAAAATAATGAGACCAGTGACTTACAATTGCAACATTTCTGACTCTGTATCACAAAATTGCTGTAAACAGTACAAAATAAATTTCAATAAGTCTCTTTATTAGTGTATTACAATATATACAACACTGTTCAATCTTATAGAACTCTACAGACTTTCAAACTACATTACTACTGATTTGTTTAGAAAATTCAACATGCTGTACAAAATGTGAGTGATGGTTTATGTGTCTGATTCTCCTGTGAAGTTGGGGTTGGTGAAAGCCGGCTGCAACAGAAGAGAGACACAATTCAGTATTCGCACACTGGACATAAAAACTGAGCCAACTCTTTTTTTCGATCTTAAGGAACTAATCTGTAACTTACCACATCAACGTTACTGGTTGTCTTTTTTGGCAGGCTCAAGGTGCTCAATTTATATCCCCGGACACGGAAGACATAATACAGAAGTCCGACTATCAAGATGAAAATTACAATGGCTGCGATGACGGCGCCAGCTATCGCCCCTCCATCTGTACAGAAAAACAGCAGATGTGTCTGCAGGGCTGTGCACAATTCTCTTTGAAGCTTATGTGCAACTTATGACACTAAACTGACCAACACTAAAATACACTACTCACAAAAAGTTAGGGATATTCGGCTTTCGGGTGAAATTTCAGGATAAACCTAAAATGCACTGTAACCTTTACAGGTGAACTTAATGTGACCTTCCCTAAACTTTTGAATGCACATGTCCAACT
>JAUMHL010000004.1:7111056-7133127 GCA_032362345.1 Sandelia bainsii
CCTACTTTCATGATATAATATCACTGTAGTGTGAACTTTTTACGTTTTCCATAAATTTCACCCGAAAGCCAAATATAGTGTATGTCACAATATCATCTCACTGTAAAACGGTAGAAGTAGGTAAAACAAAAAAATTATAATTTATAGTAATAAAAGTAAAAATATTGCTAGTGGTTGTGTGAGGCTGAACAGAGCTTTGAGCAACTAATAACATGTTAACAAGCTTGCAGTGACAATGCTAACATTTGGTAATTAACAATAAACCCAAAGTGCATCTGGGGCTGTTGTCACTGGACAAAAATTTGTATTATCTATTGTTGCCACTCTGTAGAAAGTTAGATCATTACCAAATTAATAAATCAGTTTCATTGCAATCCTTCAAACACTTGAGACATGTAACTCAAATCTCATGGTGACACCAGGGGAATTGAATGAGGTGGACAGACCGTCATCACCATCCTGAGATGGATACTGCTAAAAATTGTGTAATCAGCAGGGCCGAAAGTAACACCAATTGCGCGGAAACTTTATTAAGCACTTTGTCACACTTACTGCCTCCTCCTCCTGGCCCATCAGTGGGGAAAACAGGTTTACCATTATCATCTGTTGTGTAGTCTGAAAGAAATTCCAACAAAGAAAGGCTTGTCAAACTTAAAAAATATTATACTATATTTTTGTCGTATCTTTGAAACTAGAATAAAAGATGCTAAAATGATTCTGCTATCGTTTCTGTTCCTTCAATAACCAAGGGAATTCTTACACTGCCGGTGGCGGCATGCAAAACCTCTCTTCTGCAGGCAGTTATTGTCATTCCAGTGTCCGTCAGCATACATCTCCACACAGTTCTCCTCAGCCACTTCCCCAGGGTGAAAGGCTGTGTTGGGCTCACCGGGTGCCCAGTTCAGGAAGCCCAGAGATGTCTTATCTGTCCAGGCCCAGCCAACTGAAAAACCAAACAACGTATGTGTAGTCTTTACTCGAACTTAAAGCTGTTGTCGTGTCACTCTCAAATAGTCCAATGGCAAAGACATTGGTGTCATTGTTCTGTCCATTTCTATACTCACAGTTACTGTCCCTGGTGAGGCCGATCCAGATGTTGTGATTTTTGGTGGAGTTGAGGTTCCTGATGAACTCCACCTCCGCTCTGCTGTGGATGGACACCAGCTCTGCCTTGGCTGACTGGCAGTAGTGGCGGGAATCTGGCCAAGAGTAGCCCTGCTGACCATTGTAGACGAAGTAACAGTAGCGGCCGTAGGGGACCCAGAACGGCAGACACTTCCCATCATGAGGGGCCGGAGTCGGCGGTGGTTTTTCTGACAATGTAAGTTACATCATCAACAGCCCTTAAAGTTTTACACTGCTTTTTTCATGTGTAACATAATTATTAATTATTTATATATATATATATATATATATATATAATTAATAATTATAGTAATCGTACTAAAAGAAGCACTAGAAAAAAACAGAAGGGAGGAAAAAAGCAAAAGTCATTTGTAGTTTCATTTTTTTGGTGCTGTACCTGTGGAGTATTTGCAGATGTAGGGTTTTTTCTGGTCACACTTGGTGTCATTCCAGGTCCCATGGAACACACGTGAAGCGTGCATACTAACACAACCCTCGTTCTTATTGTTACTGGGTTCTCCTGGTCCCCATTCAGTAAAAAACACTGGCCAGCCATCTGTCCAGAAGTAGGAGCCATCATCCTGCATTACAAGATCATATGAGCTTGAGTTTAATGATTAAAGGATTGGTTCACTCAAATTACAAAATATATATTTTTCTTGATTGCCTCTAATTGTAGCTTTCCCTAGTGATATTTTTGTTTTAATCATGTCTGAAGTATTCTTCAATTTCAAGCTTCAAGTTCTCTACATTTTTGGCTTAAGGCTCATTACAAAATGTCTGTGCCTACTAGGGCCCCCTTGTTGGGGCTGTTAGCAGTTCCAGCAAAAGAGTGAGTCCCCCTCTAAACTTTTCATGCTTTTTTATGTAGATAAAAATTTAAAATATATATTTTTTCTAATTCTATGTTCCATTAATCATCTCACAACCTCTCAGATTTATCTTGTGACCATTTGGAGGGGACAAACCCTTAAGATAGAGAATTTACAACACTGTAAACACTGTATATACAGAATTTAAAACTAGCTCCACTTTGGGCAGCTTCAAGAATAAAATGCTGATAACACATTGATGCATTAGTATTAGTAATTAGTATTCTTATGTGAAATGCTTTTATACTTATGTAGGTTGATTGGTCTGATCTGAGATGAGCAGAGTTTGAAAAACACTTTGTTTCTTATTTATACAATAATACACTGGCCTTCTGTGTCTTGTTTTGAGTCTTGTGAATTTGTAGGCAGTTTAGGTTTACTATTGTGCATTGCTCCACGTGAAAGCACCTTGCGTTTGAGGCCGATCCAGGCATCTGCTTTGCCCTGCAGGACCACTCCTGCAACAAAGGCCTGGTCGTAGCTCATGTCGATGCTCGCCAGGTTGCCTCCTTGCTGCTTGCAGGCTGTCTCAGCTGTGTCCCAGGTTGCTGCCTCCTCCACCAGCTTGTAGCAGTTGTGGTACCAGGAGATTGGGTACCAAGCCGGACAGGGGCTCTTCGTTGGGGGAGGAGGTTTGATGCTGCTCGCTGATGTGGGAGGAGATTAAGAAATGGTAATGAGAAGGGGGCAATATAGCTTTTTACTAAAGTTTAATTTAACGTAGGAAGAATTCTGACATTTCTTCCTGTAGCACACGAAGCTGTGGTTCTTATGACAGGCATCATCGTTCCACTTGCCGGCCACCAGGTGATTGTGAGTCATTGCTACACAGTGTTCCTGTGGAGAATGACATGGAAGCTTAAAGTGAACTGTGAATGTGTTGTTCTAAAGCAGAGCATATAGGTTTTAGTCCTGGCTATGAATACAATGCTTCACCATAATTCCCACCTGATTTCCTCCAATTATGATTTTTTTTTTTTTTAAACACATAGTATAGGTTACATATCCTTACCGCTCCATCTGCATTGTTGGGCTCTTTGTCGTTCCAGTTGGTGTACAAGACTGGACTGACTCCATCACTCCAGGCGTACTGATTTTCTACCAAAAGGTCTGAGAGACCGATCCATGTAGAGTGCTGCAGGTCCCTCAGGTAACTGGACACAAAGTCTGCAGAAGAGGAGAAGATTGTCATAAGAGCAGTGTCTGAACTGGGGCCACTGGACTGAAATTATTTTATTTTATCTGCTGAGCTTACCATTCTCATATTGGTCATCAATAACGGCCAGCTCTCCTCCTTGGTCTTTGCACCAGCTTCGGGCAAAAGACCAGTTGCCCTTAATGTCATCTTTCTTTCCTTTGAATATGAAGCATTTATCCTTGAAACGCATCCACCCTGCAAGGAGGGACAGAAAGAAGATTTAATAGGTTGAATTATATTTCATGGGTTCTTAAAAGTAACGGCTAAATTATATTGTACACAAAAAAAACCTCAGACAAACAAGGTGAGGTAGAACTGGCAGCTCTGAGCAACAAAGGCAGTTTTAAAGTGTCCTGCTCCTGTCTTTATATACAATATGGACAGCATCCTAATAGGGCATGTGATACAGACAAAATATGCTATTCACATCGCAATATTAATATGTACAATGATATATTGAATTTTCAGAAAATAATTGATGGATACAACAAACAGGCAGAAATAAGTTAATATGACAAATGCATTGTGTCTCTTGATTTTTTTTAATTTGTTGTAATAAATAAACACATGATTGTGCTCATACTTAAAATGTGCATGTTACCTTCAGGGCAGTTGCCCTCCCATGGCTGTGTGGGTGGAGGAGGAGTGTGGATATCTCCAGGGAATTTCTTACAGACATATCCTGCTCCAGCTCGACCGCAGTTGGCATCATTCCATCCACCTTAAAAAGCCAAAAAGCTCAGTGTAACTGGGGAGTCTGTGCACAGTAAAAAAAAACAGGTCTGTATTGCTTCAGTTGTTAAGATGATTTGAATTTCAGTACCTTGATGTCTGTTCATTTGAACACACTGTTCCTCCCCGTTGGCATTGTTGGGCTCACCTGGTGCCCAGTGAGTGTATGTCACAGGGGAAAAGTTCACCCATCTGTTCAGATAAAACAGAAATTATGGCATTGACATTTTATACAGTATGTACACTAGAAAAAGAAAAATCTCTCTGGAGCAGAACTTACATTGGTGTTCACATAATACATTTAAACAAAACTTCCCTTTGCTGCAAATCATAGGTGACTAATTTTGATTATGAATTACTGACTAACTGTTCACCTGAGTTCACCAAAGTAGTTTTAATATATATTGGATCTAAAAATGTCCTCACATCCCAGTAAATTTGCTGTGATTGCTGTCATTATGCTCTAGCAGTATTCGCTGCCTACTGCTGCAAGATTACGTTCTCACATCCTCAACACAGTCTGTCAGTGTGCTGCTCTGATCAAGGAAAGAGGCGAATTAGCAAAAAAATTAGCTAAGTAATATTATAAAAACAAATAATTCTTTTTGGAGGGAGAGTTTCCCATTAAATTTCACCTCAACTTAATGTTTAAAAAAATATACATACATGTATTGTTCATTTGTAACGCCAGATGCCCTCATTCCTATCCAGGCTGCTGAAACCTTTCCTGTCCCCACCTGTAAGTAAACACAAATATATTTCAATTAAACATATTACAGCATCCAATATACTACTGTCAATTTCTTTGAAGTTAATTTCAGTACCATGCTGTTAACATATGCCTGTTCGTCTCTGTTGTGGATGGACACAAGAGTTGCTTTCTCAGCGTAGCAGCGTATCATAGCTGTGTGGAAGTCCACTATGTCAGTGTCATTGTAGTAGTAACAGATGTTGTTGTTCTTCCTCCAGCCGGGGTTGGTTCCACAATCAGGAGCTGAGAATTGGAAAAAAGAGAAACGAAACAAGATGATATGACTGACTCATTGTTTTATCCCTGATGGGGTGAGTTATGTTTTTATGACAAATACATAAAGCCTGATATACACAGGATTACTTCTTTCCATTAATCTAGCAAGAAAGTGTTATAGCCAAGTTACTGTGTCATTGTAAACTGAATGTCCTTGTATTTTAGACTTTTGGTTGGACAAAACGAGATATCTGTTTTATTTTCTGGCATTTTATAGAGCAAATGGTTAATTGATTAATCAAGAATGGATATTGTGGATTCAATAAAATAAATAAATCTGCATTTACTTATTTTACTGTTAGCATTGGATTTAGCTTTTTATGTAATTCCACATTTACTCAATACTATTAATGAGAACAGATCTTTTCAGGTTTTAAACTCAAATAATATTTTATTATATTATGATGCATAATGTCGACTGTGTACCTGGGACAGGAGATGGGGGCTCTGGAGGCAGGATGGGATTCTTCCCCTTGGCGATCATACATATCCAGTCTTGGTGAGCGTCGCAGTTGAGATCGTTCCACCAAGAGTAGGTGCCGTTGGTGCTGCTCACCATCTCTACACAGTCCTCACGGCCCTCGTGGTTGTTCGGCTCCCCTTCGCCCCAGTGGGTGTGAGAGAGTGGTGAGCCGTCACTCCAAGAATAGCCTAGGATAATGAAAGAGTCATCACGTTTTGTGTTTATACTCTATTTGGATCCTAGTTTAGTCTGGTCTATAAAATACACATTACACGCACCTCCTTCCGTGGGATTGCTCTTTAGGCCAATCCACTGGCTGCTGCCTTTGCTGTACAGAGACAGGAACTCTTCCTCCGCCTGATTGTGGATGCTCACCAAATTTGCTCCTCTGGCAACACAGTCTTCATGTGCTGCTCCCCAGCTCTTCTTCAGGGACCAGTCCACATTGTGGAAGAGCTGCAACAAATCAATAACAGAAACTTTACCACTAATCTAATGGCGCCTGCAGCGAGTAGCTGTTTTATTCTCCGCTTCATATACCTTGTAACAGTATCTGAAGTGAGACTGAGCTGTCCAGCCTTCAGCACAGCCCTGTGATGGAGGAGGAGTGGGTGCTTTTGTGGGTGGGGTGATGTCGGGCCTGGGTTTCTCACAGATGAAGGCGTATTTCTCTAAGCACTGCTTGTCATCCCAGAAACCACCAATTTGACCTGTTGTCATAGCTACACAAGTACCATCCCCACTATCTAGAGACGAAAAGAAGATCAGTGTTTTAGGATGTGTATATATTGTCCTGTCCATCTAGTTTTAGGGTTATTTTTAGATTTCTACCTGGTTGGTCTCTGTCCCAGTGAGTGAAGGTGATAGGCAAGCCGTTGTCCCAGATGTAATCCACCCCTCCACCCATCCCTCCATGAGCACGCAGGCCAATCCACCACAATCCAGTCTTTCCTGACAGCGCCACTGTAAAATGTGCCTGCTCATAGCTGCAGTGAACACACAGAGAATTTTTACATTTCTGAATCTGCCACAGTTTAACTTTTGTCAAATTACAGTTCAGATATGTGACAGTTGATTGTCTGAAGAGCAACATCACAATAATCTTCAATTCCTACATAATTCATATCACATGCATCCATATTGCATGTACTCTAACAAGTACTGCACACATGTTGTGTTACTGATTGAGACTTGCAACAAATACAGAATGAACTACACAAATATGAGATATCAGGATACAGAATCTAACTTATATTCCAATAATTTATGTACTAACTACATTATGTTCTTGTTCAACTCACATGTCTCCGATGTGCAGCAGGACGCTGTCCTTCTCTTTACAGAAGGCCTTAGCATCGGACCAGCTCTTGGTGGTGTCCTCCATCCAGTAGCAGGAGTAGCCGTATGCATCCCATCCCTGATATATATCAAAGACATGAGCCTATTAACATCCCTATGTGCTGTCTCTATACACAACATTCACAGTAGAGTAGCTCTCTCTAAATAAGCACTGTCTATATTAGTCTAAACATTTTGAATACTAAAGCAGTATCATGAAATACTTGTAGCATTTGTTTTACCTCAGGACACCCATACACAGTGGGTTTTACAGAGGGCACTGGATAATGTGATTTGGGCTTTTTGCATATGTAGGTATTGAGCTCTGTACAGGACACATCGTTCCATCTGCCAGTCTGAAAATGAAAGTTACGTATAAATAACTACAATTCGCTGAAAAGAATTAATGTGTGTAAGACTTATTTTTCATTCATCTCACCTGGTGTAACATCTCAACACAGTCCTCACTGAACCCATCATGGTTGTTAGGTTCCCCTGGAGCCCAGTATGTGAAGGTCACCATGTGTTCATCAGTCCAGGCGAACATACCAGACACAACGAGGTCATTCAGACCAGTCCACACGTCACTGGTGACTGTAATGAACAAGTCCCAGAAAAAAAGGTGCATTAATTTCATATACCAACTAATTCAAAATTAATCTTAAATAACTTGAATAATTCTCCTTTCTTTGTTTATTATTAAAGCTGCAATTCCTCCTTTCCTAAATCCATACCCAAGTACAGGTAGCTTTCTAGCCAGCTCTGCTCTGTCATGGAGCGGATGGATACAAGGTCAGCACCCAAACTCCTGCAGGTATGTCGGGCATTGTGCCATGCCTTTTTGTCTTCAAAAGTTTTGTAGCAAAACTCTCCAAACTCATACCAGTCGGATCCTGGGCACCTCAGTTCTGTAGGAGGGAGAAATAAAGATGATTTAGAATCATCAGCACAGTTATTAGGACCTGAAAAATACACTTGAACAAATGGGAAAATACTAAAATCATCACTTTTTATTTAAAAAAAAGACAACTGTCTACCCAGAGGAAAGAGATTCATTAAAAGGATTATAAACGCAACTCACCCCCATCTGCAAAAGTGTAAGACACATCATAGTTTCCATTAAATCTGTGGAATGAAATTGGTTAGTGAATTAAGTTCCTTGGACTGACTCACACCACACAGAAAAGGGAATGTAATTTAAAACTGAGCTACTTACTGTGTCGAGGTGATGCCATTCCTGGTGGAGCCAGGATAGAAATTCTGTCCTGCAGCTTTCAGCAAAGTGCAGTCTCCTCCAACCTCATTTAGTATCACTCCAGCATGGATAGCTGCTGCACAGATGTTTGAGTCCTGTTAAAGGTGCCAGAGAGACAGTCAACAGAAATAGGTACAAAACATCATTCTTCAGCACTATATAGAAATTGAGACATTCACATACCCCACGATATACTGAAGTGCCGTACACTTTGTATTCAGCTTTTGCACAGCCTGCTGGACAATGGACACTAAAAGACACATCAAAATCATCAGATGATCATAGAGATCATATGATGAATGGAAGTTAAAAATCAAACATTATTCCACAGAACAGAAAAGAGTGTTACAGGTGTAGTATTAATTCATGTTTTACTCACGTCATTTGATCATTGGCAAAGTTGAAGTTGGGCTTGTTAGCACATGTAATCGCATCTGTTAAACCATATGTTTTCATTATCGACCATCACCTTAGATTTGTGAAAGCACAGAATAGCATTTGGAATTTTGAAGAACACTAGTAAAGTGGTTTTCTTACAGTTAGGTGTACATCCTAATACATCGAAGCGAAGGCCCGCTTCACCGTGAAACTCCAACGGGAGGATGCGAACGTGCTTAGCTGACACAGGTGTACCTAACAGCTGAGTGTCAGGAGTGTTTTTGTCTGTTGAACCTGGGAAAATCTAGACATCAAGCAGATCCAGAATGACAACTTGTTTTCCTTATTTTACTGTTTGCTGGTAGGTGTAGTAGTATTCTGCTAACTCACCTGTCCGTCAGCTGTGTAGTCAGTCCAGGTTGTTCCATCCATACTGTGCTGGAGCTTAAATTTGGTGACCCAGTGGTCATTGCCAGGACAACCTTGGATTACTATTCCTGTTACTTTTCTGGTTTGACCCAGGTCTGCCTGGATCCAGCTTGATGTTGCTGGAAGATTAAACAAAAGTCAAAAACTCAATTTTCACACTTGAAATCAGATTAAAATTTTACTTCATATGTATGACTGCTGGGTTGGTACATACGGTTTCCTGATGGCATCCAGCAAGAATTTCCGTTCAAACGGGCTTTGTTTGGAGTGAAGAGACCAGTGGAAGAGGAAGCAGAGAGCTGGGAGTCTGTGATGTTTCCATCCTCAACACCAAGGCCATGCAGACACACTGCGAGCAACCAAATAATAGAACAACATTAGATCATTTGATAATTTTAGGACATCTTTAGGAGAAGAACAAGAATAAAAGCCTACCTTTTTGTTCACAGGTGTAGATGATCTCAAGATATTTGGAAACAGTGGGACAAGGGTCCACCTCCGTATGGGCGTACGCAAAGCACATGGCATGGTTGTCACACATCTTCCTATAATGAGGAAGGATACCTTCCACCGTGCAGCTTCCTATAGCACAGTGATGTTTTGGTCAAGCATATGACAATATTTACTTCTATTTTTATTTACTCATTTGATATGATTTACAAGCACCACTAACCAGTAAAAACCCCACTGACAGGTAACGGCAGATAAAAAAGAATTTAAATGATCATTTATCACTTTAATAATGGCTTGTTACTTTACTCTGCTGCTGTGACACATGAATTTCCCCTTTAGGGAATCAATAAAGTGTTATCTAATCTAAAAAAGCAATTATCCATTTTAATCTTTGCTGTTTTGATTGTATTGACTAATGCGCAGCACCTCCTCCTGATCCATCCAGGTGTGGACAGATGTCGGCATTCTTTCGTCCATAGAAAGCAGACTGGATGTTAATTACGCTTTCACGTGGACAGTGAAGGACAGCAGTTGAGCCCTCACACACCAGTGCTGTCAAAAAACCTTTGATAGAGAGAATGTACACATTGAACATTTACTGAACAGTTCCATGTTGTCTGTACATAAATAATTGTAATACAAATACTATATAACATTTAATTATTTTGTTGTTTTAAAAATATATGAAGGAAATCATGTTCAGCACTTGAGTGTTATCACTACCATCATGAGGTGGAGGAGGCTCCGGTGTTTTTCCTGAGAGAAGAGACATGAATATAGTGTTATCAACACTTGATAGCGATGTAATTTTCAGTTTGTATGTTTAAATGAAATTTCGGGCAACACATTTCACCTCTCCGCTTGCAGATGTATCCTCTTTTGTTCTCACAGTTGTCGTCATTCCAGTAGCCGTTGTTAATAAGTATAGACAGACAGTCTTCACCATTATAGTTGTCTGGGTTACCTGTTAAAGGAAGATAATGCCAAGGAAGTCAATCCAGTTGTTTTGCAAGACAGTAATTCTTATATGATGGTTTTTAAGTGTGTTCTCACAGATATCATGCAGAATTTATTTGGGTTTAAATTAACCTGCATTCCAGTGGATGTATCTGAAAGGAGAACTATCTGTCCACTCCCAGCCACCTTCAGTGATGGAGTCATGACCACCCATCCACAGAGAGATACCTGTCGGAGTCTGCTGGATCACACCTTGGAGGAAACAACAAAATATAAATTCACGTGAGTTTAATAAAAAGAACAGACAAAATGTGACAAGACAAAATGTGTCTTCTCTGATCAGATGTTGGAGCCTGTTTGGGTGTGGGCAGAAGTGTGCTTTGTTGCACCACATCCAATAGTGATGTTGTGGCATCCTGGGGTACACATTTACATTACTATAGCAAGGTGAGATGGTGAACAACAGATCATCAAAAACAAAACTTTTAGGGGATGGTTAAGTTATTCTTTTAAGACCTTAATATGTTGTGGTAACTGCAGTGGTAGTATAAAAAAGACAAACTTATTAGACCAGTTTTCATCAGAATAGTTTGACAGAATATCTTTTAGATTTGCAAACGTTTATTATAGTTAATATTAGTGGCTTTAAAAAGCGGGTACGATATAGTTTAAGGACCACGTTGAGAACAAAAAAATGAAGACACTATAATTTGAGAGAAATGTTTATTATTTCTAATTATTGTAATAAAAATGAAATCTTTTAACCTAAGGTAATCTTCATCCCTCCTTTGAGGTAAAGGCTGACAGGTTATTTGTTCTGAGTAACAAAGTACTGAAAGTCTCATAAGATTATGACTTTACTCTCCCTATAGCAAGACTATAACAAGTATATTCTCATAGCCTCAATCAGTCCTAATACACATCCTAACAGTAGTGAGAAATATGAAACATACTGTGAATTTAAAAAAATATAAGTGAGTCCAGAAAAAAAAGAAAAATTACATTTCAGTAAAAATACATGTCATACCTTGAATGAAAGCCTGTTCAAAGGGATCAGTGATACTGATGAGGTCTCCACCCTGGTTGACGCAGTCAGCTCGAGCCTCCACCCATGTCCTCATTGACAGGTAGTTAAACAGGTAGCAGTAGTCATTAAAAGGGTCAGGTGTCCAAGAACCACATTTTTCATTCCAGCCTGTGACAAATACAATAGTTCATACATGCACATGTTCAGATATGGACACACCATGCTTGACATGTAGTTTTGAAGTTAACCTGGTCCAGATGTTGGGGGCTGGGGAGGAGGTCCTTGTCCCTTGGCTGTGGAGAAACAAGACAAAGAATAACTACAAAACTGCAAAATACAATACAGTACAAGAGGTCTATGAATTAAAAAATATAGTATATCAAACCTTTTTTGCAGATATATTCTTTGGTGGAAGTGCAGAAATCATCATTGACTTTCCCGGCTTCGTGGTGGTTCATGCCTCTGAGTTGAACACAGTCCTCGTTATTCTGCCAGTTGTCTGGTTGGTTGGGCGCCCATGGCAGAAAGTCCTGATAACCAGACAAATACACCATAGACAGAGATGTTGCATTATTTTTTGTGTATTCATAGTCAAAACCAGAATTCTGCTTAATAAAATTGAGCACAGTGGAAGATTGAGTACAGCTTTCAAACATTTTCATTACATGATTTTCAACACATGTAATGAAGAAAGGAGAAATGTATTTCTTTGTCAAACTGGTTGGTATTAATTTTGATATTAGAACTTACTGCAGGAGTTCCATCAGTGTATACAAAATGGTTTTCAACATTAATATCATTCAAACCAATCCAGGCTTCCCCTGGCATGTGAGCTGCAAATAAAATACATTAATATTAATGTTAATGTTAACACTAATAACAATAACAAACTAAACTTGCCAAGCAATATATTTATATGCACACCATTCATATAATTTCTTCATTCATTTCAATGATAACTGCATGAACTTGCATGTTTTGTTTTCCACTCACAAGTTAAGAAACTTAGCTCCTCCTCTGAGTGGAAGCTGACCAGGTGACCTTGCTCTGTGTTACAGCGAGCCTCAGCATCATGCCAGTTTTTCACTGTCTCAGTTTCAAAATGATAGCAGTAGTCCCCATACAACAAATATCCATGGTCACAGTGGGAATCTTAAGCAAACAATGAAAAGGTTAGTGACACACCTTTAACCAGACAGTATGTGAAGTAGGATCATTAGTTTGACTAACCAGGGGCTGAAGTTGGTTTTGGGTTCTGACCACCTGTCAATTCACAAATGAAACCATGGCTCTTGAAGCAGTTGGTTGTTTCCCATTTGCCTTCATAATTTCCTGAAAGGGAGCATATACTAAGCAGATGTTGGTATTATGATGCTAACCTAAACTGAAAATACATAAATGTGCCAGTTTAAGGCCAGAATGAGAGAGCACATGTCTCACCTGTGAAGATCTGTCCACAGTCCCAGAGATCTGCAGTGTTTCTGGGCCAACCAGTACCATAGTTTGAGAAAGTAACTGCTGTTTTATCCACCCATTTGAATTCCCCATCCTTGTCCTTATCTGGTACAGTAACATTTAAAATGGCATTTGTACAATTCACACTGTACTGTAAAAATAACCAGTGTTTTTTTTCTTTTGTTTCACAGCAAACATAGTCTGTAGTGTACCTGATAATCCAATCCAGATATCAGGAATGTCCACATTGTGAAAGTCTGGAAGTTTCCCATTTATGAATAACTGTTCTTCTTGACTGCACAGGGGGAATAAGACAAACATGGCACAAGAATCGTAATACACCAGTACAAATTACAAACCCACAGTTAATTGTTATTGAACTCTGCAGTTCTGTTCAGCTACTGAGCATTTTGGCCTCTTTAAGCTCAGTGTTTTGGTTCTTCCAGCCCATAGCAGATAGCTGTTTTATGTGAAAAAGCTGATAGCCCCAAATGCATATACAGGAAGTTAGCGGGTGCACTTTGCGGAATATTTAGCAGCTTATAAGAGCTAGTGGAAACCACCAAAAGAGATTAAATGAAAATGAATATAACATCTGGTGGCTTTAACTACCAATATGAATATTTATATAGTGTGATAGCAATTATATGACGCAACAACATGTCTGAGGTGTTTTGAGTTATTTACACTGCCCCCAGGTGGCCAGAAAAATCAGTTAACACAGCTTTACCTTTTGTGATGAAGCTACTGACCAGTAAATGTCTTTTAATTTTGCTAACTAGTTACTAGTCACCAGACACACATATTTTTGCATTAAATGCAAAATAGTTACCTACCTGTTTATAATCACAAGGTGGGCTCCCGTGTCTGAACACCTGGTGTGAGCTTCATGCCAGGTGGTCAAGAGATAGATATTACTGACCATCCAATAACAACTGCCAGCAAAGCTCACCCATCCGAGAGGACAGATGGCTGGAAGTAGGAAGGAACAGCAGGAAAAGGTTAAAGAGAAAAAGCAAAGATTCAAGATCAACATTATTATATCTTTATGATGAAAAATCGAAATAATGACTAGACATTTTGTTTGTGGATTTTTAAAACAATCCAGCTTACTGTTTAGTCGCCGTTTACACATGTAAGGACGCTCATATCTGCACACATGGGACCTCCATTTCCCAAATTCCTCAGAATTATCTTTGATTAGCGCAGAACATGAGCCGGCCTGCGTATCACTGTGGAGGACAAAGGCTGTTTAAACTGTGATTTCACAAATTAATATATATAATTAAATAACAGGTAGACGGTATCACATCTTACACTGTAGGTTGACCACTGGCCCAGTTTGTGTACCCCACTTGGAGAGCGTCAGACCAGGTAAACTGGCTGTTCCCTACTTCAACTTCACATGAAATCTTGTTGCATTTCTAAAGAAACAAAACTTATCTTAACATCGATTACCCCAATATCAATATATAATATTAAATGACAAGAAAGTTAATTCTCACTAGTGTGGAAAGCCCAATCCAGAGGTCAAACTGTGATGCATCCTGTGTTCCTATGACGTACTGCTCTTCTTCTGCTGTGGTAATGGAGACCAGGTCTCCTCCTTCCTGTACACAGTCATATCTGGCTGCTGCCCAGCTCTTTTTACTGTCTGACTTGAGCTTGTAGCAGTCTGAGCCATACTGCCTCCAGCCACCAGTTAAGTCACACTGTGGCCCAGGATTGGCTGAAGGGCAAAAAAAAGAAAATGTCCTTTAAATGATCCCCATTAGAAGGATTATTTAATAAAATATGGCTTTATGTCAGTCATTAGGGTTTGGGTTGCATTTAGGGGTTAGAATACATTTTATTTTTGGGTTCTGCATGAATTCAAAACATCTGAGAAATTATTAGTACAAGAAGAATAAGGGAAATATAAACGGTAAATAGTTTAAGCAGTTCAGCTTGACAGCTTCTAACCCTAAAAGAGTATGGATGCTAACTGATGGACTTACAGTTGACGTGCTTGCAGATGTATTTCCTCTTAACGTTGCAGTTTTCATCATTCCACTGTCCAAAGCTATATCCTACCACCTGACCACAGTCCTCTCCAGGCTCATCACCCCAGTTATCAGGCTGGCCTTGCATCCAGTATCTGAAACAGGAATAACACATCCTCAAGTCTACAATTATCACACTTTCATTGAAGTACAGCTTTAATTAGTTTAGTGCCTTTCTGATATGATATGATGGAGAGTTAACAGTATTACATACGACAGGTATTCTATAAAAGGACTCCCATCACTCCACTCCCAGATGCCTTCTACGATTTGGTCATTCAGCCCGATCCAGTAGATCTCTGTGCCGATTTGTGTCCTCACCCACAACTAGAAATAACACAAAAATACATTAACCAAGTGTGAAATGACAAGAAAATATTTAACAAATTTTGTTGCTATGTTTTTGTCTCACCCTTTCATGAATGTCCTGAATGCTCATCAGGTTGCTGTTATGCTCCAAACAAAATGCGTTAGCCTCCATCCACGACTTTGTATCAGTTGAGAAGAAGTAGCATTTGTTCTCGTACTCCCTCCAACCTGACTGACACTGGCATTGGACTGACAACATGACATTTGATAAAAAAAAAAAAAGGAAATATATTAGATAACAAAAGAGAAAAGAAGAAAATACTATACTCCGTCTTGTATTTCTTTTGCTGTAGGCAAGATAATAGTAGTATTTGTGTGTGAAAAGATCATTTTCTATTCACTTGACCTCCTCCACAAAAGGGATGCTTAAAGGGTAATAACAGTTGCATTGCAGTTGCTCAGGATTAAGACTTTTGCCATGATGTCAAATGGCAATCATTGCGAGAGGACACTCAAAAGTGACTTCATCTGCAGTTCTTTTAAAGGCCACTTGTGTTTGTGGTTTTAAAACTTCACACATACTCTTCACAGAGGCTCAAACAGAGCATCCATCTGTGAAACTGCATCAACATGCTTCTCAATGAAAACGTTAAATGAAAGTTTAAAGCTCACTTAAATACATACAAAATGCAGGTTGGTTACACAGATTTACTGTAAAATAATATTTTGTAAATATGGATGCATGTAGAATTGATGCACGGTTACACTGATTACAAGACACAACGTTTTAACATCTTTCACTTAGGAAAATCAAAATGACAAAAATTAAGTACTCTGCTGACTTTTCTGGTTGATAAGTAAATATGTTCAGTTTATGAGGAGTTCCATAGACTGGTGAATCATTTGAATGGGCATCCATCATAAAAGTCCCATGACAGATTCACAGTCCACCCATGTCAGCCATCTCTCACAAATCTTTGGGTAATATTTGACTACAGACCCTTCAAAATCATATGATTTGCACACATCCTTTATGGTTTTAAAGACCATTAGAAAACCACCTCTGTACAAAGTTTTCATTATCATGTAGTACAAGGATTCAAAAACACTGATGATCTTATTGGTACCATGAAAATAAAACCATTGCACACTTGAACTTGAATTTCTACTGATACAGAAGCTTTTATAATCTAAAATATACTGCAATCCTCTGCCAATTAAACCATTTAAACATAAACCATGTATTTGCAAAGATAGTGTAAATAATAACTGGCAGTAAAGTAAGAGTGTCTAAAGGCATTTTCAACTAATTGAACAAACTATTAGTTGTTTGGCTGATGTAATGGAAAATCATTGAATATACTGCTCTCCTTACTGTTAAATATAAGATCAAGAGTTTTTTCAATTTCCACTGAGATTTGTTTTTGATTTGAATTTGATTGAAATTGATTTCAAAAATTTTTAATGAGACAAGATTCTTGTTTACACATCTGCCTACAAATCCAAGGTCTGCACACTGTGTTTTATGCACTTTTACTAATTTCTTCAAAGCACAGACATTAATGTATATTAATGTAAAACGCATAACAGGTTAAAAGCTAGTAGAAGTTTCACTCCATCATGTGGTTCTTCTTAGAGGTTTATACGCTTGTGCCTTTATTTTGAGGATGCTTAAACCTTGCAGTGTTCTGTAGAATCACATTACTTCTTCAGGTATCCAAAGAAAAATTAAAAAATATCCAAAAGACACAGACTTACCACAAACAAGAAGAGCAGCAAATCCGAACAGCTGCAGAAGCATTATTTGTCTTCTGTCCATTTTTTTCTTTGTGTTCACCTCTTAAGGTGTGCTTCTAAGCATCCTAGGAGCTTTCCGTTTTTCTCCTAACTTCCCTGAGCCTCAGTGTTTGTGATGTGTTCTAGCTCCAAGTCGTCACACCTCTGAGCATCTTCTCTTTGGTTCACCTCTTTTCAGCATCCATCCAGGGTCCAAAGACTGAAAGCAGTAAAACACAGATGACAAACACTTGACCTCTACTACTCATTTTCTACATAGCATGTGTGTTTGATAGAGAATAAAACTTCAGTAATAAAATAATAAATAATCCATCATGTGCAATATTAGGGAAATATTTAAGTTCTATATAAGCAAAAATTACAACTACAATATTACTATTTGCGTTCTTTATTGTCTTTATTTGTTATTAAATTCACTTGAATGTAAAGCACTCCTGAGTTTGAATGTTGAAATGTTAAATATATAAATAAAATTTACTTACCTAGTCAAAGCATTAAAGAGACAGATTTAATTTGATGCACTTGCTGTGTAGCATTTGATTTTCATTTTTATAGTTGCTGAAAATGGTAGAGGTTCTGCAAGTTGTACAGTACATAATGACGTCATACAAACATGTATCATGTAATTTAATCTACAGAGTCTTAATTCTAATCTGAAACTGTGTTTGTAAACAATTTTTGGAACATTTGGGCTTCAGGCATTTCACTATTGCCAGAAGAGGGCAAATCACATTTTACATAGTAAAACCACAAATTCCATAAGAGTTTATAAAAGCCACATGTCAACTGTCAATAAACTTTATACTGCCAAACCTCTGCCACAAACTGTTAACTTTTTAACTTGGTTTAATAGGATGTTACAAAACAATAAAACTTTTTTCCAACCTGTTTATAGTCAGTCCTGACTGGACGTAAAGTTGCCAGAAGTAAAAACAAGAAATCCCACAAATGTACTTTACACATGACTTTATTGTACCAATTTATATCAATACAATATAAATAAAAAAGCACAAGATGGAAGCAGTCAAGAGAAGGAAGAAAAACCCAAACTACAGTAAAGTTTACAAAAGAGTATCTGGCTCATTTGCAACAACACTGGCAACAACTTCAGTTTTGCAGTAAAAATGATTGAGAGTAATAATACCAGTTGGACACAAACTAATAATATTTCTAGTATAAACTGTACATAACCTGTTTTTCTATTCTGAAAAATTTAAACTGTTTTCAGAAATAATTATTTTTTTTCTAAGATATGGCAGAAATAGGCATGAGAGTTAATTAAACATCATCAAGCTTATAACATGAAAAACACAAAATTCTCCATTTTGGGACAAAAATATTCTCAAACTTCACTTCTATTCTAGGAAAATAGTGCACAGCAATGGATTAGATAGTGTAGTATAGATTAATATCAAAGATACACCTATTTTATTATACAAAAAATGTTCATATATTAAAATATAACAGAACCATCTGCAAAGACAAACCTCAGCTGATTCTTATACACATCTAAAAGTTCTCTGATTAGGATTTCTGACAGCCCAGCTATCGTGAAACACAAATCTTGAATTTGAAAATCTGTTGCTGTCAGTTTGAACAGATCTCCATACAACAATGTAAACTGAAAAATAACTGGAAAGGTAAACTATATTGCTCTGATCAGTCCTCGACTCTTGGGTATATAGTTGTCAGACCTTTCTGAATTCTGAGATTGAGGTAAATACGCCGATAGGATTCAGCAGGCATTTAACCCGGATTTGCAGATACAGCTTCCTTTAAAAGTCGACGCACTTTCTTGTGTTCGGCACTTGCAGCAGTTAAATTACACTGACCTGTCATCTCTTAACATTGACTGATGCCAGTCAGCCATAAAATGATTGTTCAAACACAATTACAGGCAAATCCCTGCTACAACTGCTTGGGTTTGATCCAGCTTAATGCAGTTGGAACTGCTGATAGAAACATTTCACTTACGCTCGCCTAAAATCAAAGGAATTTTGATAATGTATTTGACATTTACCAATGAAAGTGTTAGTGTTTTAACTCCACATGCTGTACAGGAAACAAAAATCCAGTATATATCCATTCAATTGCTGAGGTTTTCATCTCTCTGGACAATGAAAACAATTACAGAGCCAAAGAATAATATGCAGAGACAGTCTAAAATGCTTTGCACTGGCCCACTATAGAGCCCATGTTTCCAAACTAATTTCTCATTTTTCAAGACGGTTAGTCTTTAGTTCAAGACTCAGATACTAATTTCCCTTAAAAAAAACTCCAAACTATGTCAAGGCAGTCAAACAAAAGAAAATACAGTACAAAATATTACATCACTGTTTGCAAATAACACCAGCAGAAGTCAAGAAAAATATCTTGAAAGTCTCATTTTGTCAGAGAAGACTTCAGATTTGTCAGACATGCACTTCAAGTCAGCAAGAATCTCCCTGAACGTCAACCTCAATTAGTTATATTCACCTCAATAAGCTGACGTTCAGACAGTGCTGGAAGTATTAACATTGCTGAGTGAAATCATTCTGTCCCTGTTTGTGTGCTTTGTGTTTTGTGCTTGTGCAGTGACCAGATCTGATGGTGACCTGGCAGTCAGTCACCTGGTAATTAGTGAGCGGAGTGGCAGTCACATGCAGTTGACCACGTTGCTGGAACCCTGGCCGACGTCCCTGATCTGGCTGACGTGGGACGTACAGACAGCCACTCCAGCTCCAGCACGACAGTGAGACACTGAACCCACCAGCTCCCACCTGAACAAAAGGGTACAAACAATAAGAGTTATACTGGAAAAAAAAGTAACAGTCCTGGAAAAATTTTTAGAGCAACGTCTGCAGAACTCAAATGATTTCAATCAGAGCAGTGTAATAATAAATATATCACATACATATCAGATTAACAGAAAAAGAAACCTTTCCAAAGGAAATGAAGTTTTAATGCTCAGACATCATTCTGATTGTGTTGGACAAACCTGAAATATTTTGTTGTTTTATTTATTATTAATACAGAGTTGCATTGCCAAATGATTAATGTACAGTATACTGAAGCTCTATTACTTGTTCTCTGCCTGCCATTCAGATGTATACTATACACTCAGGAACAAAAGATGACCAAACATGATTCAGCCTCTATTTTGTAGTTTTGTCTACTATTCTACTGGTTGCACATAATCAATAAATATTGTAGAAAGGTTTTTACTTTTACAGGACAAAAACCACATGCAAAGTGCAAAAGCTCAAGACACAGATTTTGTTCACAGCTTAACACTGATGATCATGTAAAACTACAGTGTGTAATCAACCCACATCAGCATTAGTAGCTTAAAAACCTGTTACTTTACACAGTGTCTACTCATCATCACCTCACCGGTTCATTCTAGGCTCAAAAGCTTCCACGGTGTTCAGATAAATGTTCCCATTGTGGCCGCCAACTGCGAAAACTCTTCCCATTACAGTGGCAACTCCAACCCCACCACGAGGTGTAGTCAGCTCAGACACATATTCCCAGCGGTGCATTCGTGGGTCAAAGCGCTCTACTGAGCTCAGGGGTGAGTTGTCGTCAAAACCACCTGCAGAAAGTGATTAGAGTAATGTTGAGAACAGTTACGCTATAGGACGTTTTTGCTTAAAGGTGTTCAAACAGTTAGCTGTATAATAGTACTTTAAATAAAATAATAAGGATGCACGTTACAAGAAAAACAACACGTGAACAATGACTAGGCAAAATACCACTACAGAAGTTTTCATAACCCTTGAATGACCTCTTCAAATTCAAGGAAGGTACAAAAACAAAAATCATAAAAAAAAATAAAATAAATCATCACCCCTCACTCTATGTTAATCAGTTACTAGATAACTTTATAAAACATGAACTTTTGTCTTTCATGATTCATACATTTGTGTATAAAAATGGAGGGCGTGCACATAAGGCATGTGACATAGGTGTATCAACATAAAACCACCCACATAAGAGGAAAAAACTTTCAGTAGCACTACAAGCAAATGTGGACAAAACATATCTTGGATCTGTTGCTTATGAGAAAAATGTTACAGGTGCTGGAAACAAACTGAGAAATCGCATTTATTTAGCTTATTTACTCTTCTCACCCACTACATAGAGGCAGCCATTGAGTTTGCTGACTCCATTTCCAGCCCGCCGCTGGCCCATTTCGCTGACTTCCGTCCATTTGTTGAGGTGGGGGTTAAATCGCTCCACACTGGACAGTGATGCCACGCCATCGTTTCCTCCCACTGCATACACAAAATTCTGGCAAGGAGTGGATATAAAGGGATGAAGTGCATTGTACATATGAATTATCAATCACTATTGTTTGCATCTACTCAGCCCTACCCCCAGTGCCACAGATCCCACTCCTCCTCTGGGTGTGTTCATGGGAGCCACAGCGCTCCAGCAGTCACGTTCAATGTCATAACGCTCCACATCATTGAAGCAGGAGTTGTCATCCAGACCTCCAATAGCATAGATAGGACCAGCAAGAGCTGCCAGGGCTATACCCCTCCTGATAAACGCATATGTAAAGAAAAAGAAACGCAATAATTTCTAAGTTTTGAGTGTGAAATTTTTAAGCTTGAGAAAGCTAACAGAGAGGGGGGAGAGGATATTATTTTATGGCTCCTTATTTTAAATCATCCATGTTTGCGTGAGCACTCTCTCCCATATTGTAGTGTCATATACCTCTTGGTGTTCATTGAAGCTTTCATCATCCACTTGTTGGTGAGGGGGTCAAACATTTCCATGTTGCCTAAATGTTCATTACCGTCATGGCCTCCGACAGCATAAACTTTGCCTGTTGAGAAGTTGAGTCTTCATGACCATGTGAGCAGATCAGTGACAAATGACACAGTCACACCAAACTATATTTTAAAATCTGTTATTATGTTTATTGTGCTTTTTATTTTCCCAAACCAAACTTTACCTCCTACAGATATTACACCCACATGACGCCGTCTGCTGTTCATTTCAGGGCCGAAAAACCAACTGTTCTTAGTAATGGAGTAGCACTCGATGCTGCGAAAAGGGTCGCCAGAACCCCCCCGACCACCTACACAGAACAAAACTCCTGAGGAAATGGTAGGAAATAACAAAGATTAGCACAGTGAGATAACACATATAATATACACTACCAGTCAAAAGTTTGGACACACATAGAAATGACCATGTTTGTGAAAGAAAAGCAGATTTCATAAC
>JAUMHL010000004.1:7133227-7150288 GCA_032362345.1 Sandelia bainsii
CTGAAGACATGTATCTTTTCATGAAAAACATGGTAATTCCTATGTGTGTCCAAACTTTTGACTGGTAGTGTACATATTAAGCCCAGAATATAAATATTTGCTGATGTTATGAAGACTCGACTGAGTCTATAACAACACACGAATTCCCAAGAATAAGCATGCATGATAAAAAGTGCAGAATGGTCCTACAGATTCCATATAATCTGGAGTTACATGTTCAAAGACAAACCCCATATAGTAAATAGTACCTGCAGTATGTTTCCGGGGTATGGTGTGGACTGAATACTCAAAGTCTGGCACCACCTTGTTGCTGAGGTGAAGGTGGTAATTCCTGGCTTCGTCCATCAGGTCGCGACAACTCAGGTTACCTTTGATCATGTCGTCCTTAGCCACTGTACCAGTCAGGAATTGTACAGGAAGCAATGGGAGGCGCACCTGAAGGAGATGCAAATAACATGTTAGTTTAACCTTTAAGTAATCAGTAACATACATAACACAACATAAATAGAACACACAGACAGAGGTGCTTCCGAACACAAAACTAAAACACGAGGAGGTATAATATCAAAGACACAACAATAATCCAAGCTATGCACTCTCTAACCTGAGACATGATCTGGTCCAGCCAGGCATCGTGGTGCTGCGGGTTTGCTTTCAGCCATTTCACTGCTGCATTGTACACTTGTGTCTCGGAGTGGATGTTGAGCTCATTGGAGGACAAGAGGGTGCGCAAATGCTGGGGTGACACACATGTGAAATCCTCACACTCCACTACCTCATTGAAGTGTTCACAGGCATAACGGTCAGCCATGTCCATCAGGTCCACACGATTGTGGCTTTCAGCAAAGGTTCGAACTGCGAGGCAGTTGGTGGGGTGAAAGTGGGCTTTCATGTACTCACAGCAGGCTCTCGCCACCAACTCCACCTATTAGATTCAGACAGTAATAAAATCATTTCATACATTCTCTGGCAAATTTTAATTCTGTTGTGTGTGCAAACTGTGATGACATTTCAAAGTGCTAAATAAGGGTTTGAGCATTACTACATTTAACACTTTACATTTGCATTGAAAATGCAGTGTTAAGTTCATTTAAAATAAGGAAAACCACTTAAGTGCTTGGTGACTGTTTGCCATTTATGTTTGTTTCTTTACCTGAAGGATGCAGGCAGCATAAAGCAGTGGTTGGACATTGTCCACAGTTAATGTGAGTTTTGAGGAGTAGGCAAAATGAACCAGGTCCTGAATAGCATCACCATCAAAATCCTTGATTTCTATCAGTTCCTGTTTGGCTTCTGACATCTCCGACAGGAACATGGCCCTGAAGGACATAGTCACTTAGACAAGAACCAGACAAAATATCCTCCACACATCTTTGTGTTCTGCAAAACATATAAAATATATAAAAGGATATTTTGTCCTGAAGTCGTTGAGGGACTATTCCACAGCTATCCAAGGAGGCCCAGAGAGCGTATATATACCTTCAATCTAACTGAAAGTGCGTAGATACCTTGCTTTATCACACTCAGTTAGGGCCGACACAATCATAACATCATACTTGACACTGAAATGCCTTAATGTTTTAAAGCAAAATGTTATATTTTGTTATTTTATACTATTATATTACCTTTTCAGTTAGCATTTACTTAAATTATTGTGTGTAGCCTAGCAGTGCGCTCCACAGCTTCAATATTTGACACCCTGGGTGGGCTAATTTTGAGTCTCATGCTACAGCTAGCTTCATCCCCAGCAGTTGCATTTTTTTTAATCATTGTGTATATTCACTGTCAAAAATGAACCATACCTGAAGTAGGGAATAACACAAGCTAGAACCAGCTTGTGGCATGGTATTAACCTACTGCCAACCTTCAAAAAGAGACAAACACAAAACCCATGTTTAAAACAACAAGGCAAACCTGCATACGGTTTGAATAAGCTTACCAAGTAATACTATAGTATGTCAGTTGAGACTGTACTGTGACTTCTGTAGCTACTTTATATAGAAAAAGACAACAAACTAACCCACACACTCAACTGTAAATTTACATTTCTTAAGATCAGATCTATAAATGTAAATAAATGTAAAGATCAGTTGTGACTAAAATATAAGACACCAATCCTCCTAAACTAATCTTTCTATTTATCTGAATCCAGACAGGGTGACCTACCTTCAGTGTGACATCACAGAGCTCCCCCACTTCATAGAAATGCCTGAGGGAGTTATGGAAGTCCTTCCAAGCCTCATGAGCCTCAAAGACAAAAGTCCCATCAGGCTCGCAGTCTGCTTTAGATGCCCTGTTACCAGGCCGCTTCTCCTTGGACTTCAGCTGCTTTGCATGGTCTGGCACCACATCCCCTGGTGCCATAGCTAGCTACAGGAAAAAACTCCTGTAAGAGAGAAGATAGAGAGGTGGAATTTGAAAACATTGTAAAGACAGTTGAAGCTAGGTGTAGAAGAAAATACGGACAAAAAACACATTACAATAATTACCACACATTATCACGGTACTGAAAAATACTGAAGTATTCTCATTCATATGATTACACCAAAGTTTTAATAATTCAAAGCTTTAATGAAGGAAACAAAACAGAAAATTAGTGGTGGGGGCCACTGCCTGCCAGCTGAGCAAGTTTGGCTTGTATTCCTCCCCATTTTAGTGTCACTTCCTCTTTACTCGTTCAGCAGAAACTGGAGCCAAATTTAAGAAAAACAGTACAAGCTGATTTCTAACATCACACACTGCACATTAACTCCAGTAAAATTACCTCAATAAAAATTCCTACCTATTGCCGAGTCTGATGAAACATCCCCACAGATGATGTGACTCTTTTGAAAACAGAGTAACTGAGAGCAGAGACAGCCAGAGGCCAAAGCTTTGCCCACACCTTACAGATGATGCACTGTGTCTCCTCTAAACTACGCCTCTGACACTGAATAAACTCAGTGTATCTCCCCCTCATCACTAGTCCTCTCAGCTATAAGAGCAGAAAACATCCAATCATCTGCACTAGTGATCAAAGGCTCTCTCAACTTCTGTTCTACTCTGCAAACTTGTGGATCAGCTTCATCTCTGGGACTATTTGATTTCCTAACACATATAGGAATTTGGCAATATCCACTTTATTCAATGACAGATTCAGATTCAGATCAGTTGGTACATAACATCCTCAGTCTATGATATTTTATTTATAAACCGTAAGCGGAGTGAGATCGTCAATAATTTAACGTCAGAGATGCTTGCACAAATACTCAGCCCCATGGAGTGCAAACTGAAAAACAATAACAGCAACCTTTTTTTAAACCCATGCGTGTGTCTGTGGGTGTCCAATATACAAAGGGACTTGAACTAGGAAACCAACATGCCACATTAGGCACAGAGGTACATAGAAATGGGTATGCACTCATGAAAACCCACTGTTGTCACGTTAGATTACTTCACCCAGTTCTAAGAGGACACAGCAACTACACTTAATGCTGCCAAGTGCTTTGTCCTTCTGAGTATTATCGCAGTAGAGTAATTACCCAACTAATGACCTGGCATATTGCAAGCTGAGCCTTACTACCTTTTAAAATATTGAGGGTTAGTAGCTTGTGAAACATTGTGATTTTTTAACAAGGAGGCTGGCATCTGTTACGCAGTCAGTTGGGAGTATTTTACATTTTACATTAAGTTTGGAATTATCATGTATTGTTTTTCTGATTACTGTACATGTCACACATGAACTGTACACTGTTTGATCTTTCCTAAACTATTTGTTTAAGTTAAGAAATCACAGTAGCTCTATGACTTTGCATTTCTCTATTCCTCTGTAGGAGATACTGTTTGCTGTATGAAAGCAATATCTTGTACATGTTAATTCTAACTAATAAACTAGCTCTACACATTCTATACATTCATACATACATACAGGTACAATGGAACGCCAATGGAAGATGTAATATACCATACTTAGGTACCTGTTATACTACTAATAACTTACTGCACATAACATTACAGTAACTAGCTGACAGATGCAAACGATAGCTACAACCTTCCAGATGACACCAACATAATTTTACTCTCATTACTTCCTGGATACGATAACAAAATGTGCTCAAGTTGAGTGCAGCTATACAAAAATCGAGTATAACAACTGACAAAGGGTAAAATGAATCTACAACATCAAACATGTAACGTTACCAACTCGTCGACAGTTCGTGAAGCAAGATGAGCTGGTATTGTCAAGTCGGTATGGTTATGAGAAGTTACCACATTCAGTGTTAAGAAAATTGCTACACCACACACTCATTTCTTTCTTAAAACCATAGAAATATAACACAATGACTCCAATGGACATGATAAATCTAGCTAGCTAGCCTAAGAGCAAATTAACGGTTAGCTTGTTTGCTAACAGCAGCTAGCAAGCACGACAGCTAACGTTAACTGACAGCGAACAGACAAGATTTAACCATTAATTTAGCGAAAGTACTAAATGTATAATTGTACAGATTATTGTACAACACTACACAGTCGCTGTCTCAAGTTAAATCAATTTCATTTAAATACCTCATATCGCAGCAAGAATTGAAAAGCCGGCTTCATTTGGTGGAATGTTTGGCATTAGCACGTTTGTTGTCATTCCAAGTGCTTTATGGTAATTGTAGTTTTGAAGCATTACCTGAAGAGCAATTGAAAAAATACAATGCTAATATAAGAATATTTTTTATGATATTAAAAAGTATCCCGTTTAAGTTTAATTGTGTATCTTAAGCTGATCAGTATGACAGCTTAAAATATCAGACGCAGGTGTTGGTCAGCACACTTTCAGATGTTAGAAATAGTAGTGAGAAAGGAAGTAAGAAAAAATTTGAGGTACTTGTAGTTTACTTTATATGACTTTACTCGTGCTCCACTAGAATTTACGACGAAATACTAAGTAAGTGATTAACCAAATTAAGAGAAAAGCTTCCAGCTTCTCTAAAGTTTTGGTAAATCACAATAAACTGAAGTTTTATTACTGGGCAGACACAATATGTAAAAACGTTTAGAAGAATTAATAAGCAGATTAATCCATAATGAATCCATCATTACAGGCTCTCTTACATAAAATAGTTCAAAATTAACTACCTTAATAAATGTTGATAGTAAAATGGTGTTTCCATGTTAAGGCATCCGTAATAAGAATATGATATAAAACAGTAAGTGATCATTTCACTGCTATACACACTTAACATTTGTAATTGTGTCATTTTCACAGTGTAGTACTGGTACATGTACTTAAGTAAAGTATCTTTACCTATCTATTTTTTACCACTACTGTTTATTAAGAATCTAAGTAACCTATGTTTTGTTTTCTCAACCTAAAACAAAAATAAATGATCAACAGACATCCACCTCTTCTCTCTCAAAAGAATGTCAGTGTCAAAATTGATTTACACTTCAAACAACTGTAACTTACCAGACTCATAACATATAGTGTCAGATCTGTACTTCAGACTGAGTTAATTTAGTCTTAATTTGTCTCGTCTCAATCAACAGAGGTTCCAGAAAAGACAGACGTGTTCAAAATGAAGCCCTAAACTAGAGAGTAATGTGCAAAGTAAGAAAATGTTGACTGCAGTTACAATTATTATATAACTATATTGGTCAATAAAATCACACCTAAAGTTATAAATTAACAATCCCTCCATACCCTCAGTGAGTTGTATTTACTCCACTGAAGTGCTGTGTCTGCATATTTCTGCTGAACCTAAACACAGCTGCTTGCGTTCTAACAACCTTGGTCTTGGCAGCATTAAAACAGAACTTAGTTTAACGCAGTGTAATGTAAGTAATAATTGTTCTTGAGTTGGATCAAATGAGAACAAAGACCTGGTACAAAAGCAGAACTTCTTGTAGGAAAGCAAAGATGAGCACTCCATTTCAGGACCTTTACCCTAATATGCAGCATATTTTAGATTTAACTTATAATAAGTAAAGCTATTTACTGTGTTACATTCAAGCAGCATATGTTCACATAAATGGTGATATCAAGATCCGTTAGAAAAGGTTCCAAAATGATACACAGAACATTATATTTCAAATTACAGAGTTGTATAATGAGAGAGCGGCATAAACACAACACTAATACACACATACTCAACTCAAGTTTTACAAGCCACTTTAAGTATATGTAATATTTGACATAGTCAAAGATAAGGTTTGTAATGGACACTGAATAGCCAGCATAATCTCCATGTGTCCTACTTGTGCTGCTTCCTCTTTTTCAGCAGTGCATCCCGTAAGGCAATCTGGGGAAAAAAAGAAAATTCAGTTCAGACTTCTTTTTATTCAATTAAATCAATTCAGCCACAGTTACATGCAGTAGCTCGCTCTCATATATGCATCTGATTTGTGTGAGTTACCTGTTTCTCTCTGAAGGAGCGTTTGCCTTTTGTTCTGACATTCTGACTGTGTCTCATCATCATGAAGTTCTTATTCCTCTTCTTCTCCTTGTTGCTGGTGCTGGCATGTGGGTTCAACTTGGTCCGCTTCTTGACAAACTCCTTTCGATCGGTTCGACCTGCCTGGAAAATCAAATGCATCATTTGTTACTGTCATAATATGTAAACTGTGCAAGAATGACTTTTCAGAGTCACCAATGTTTCAGTTCTATTGGGAACATGTAACTCTACAGTTTTAAGGTTTTACCATTGCTGTTGCCAGGCGTGTTTCCTTGTCTGCTTTTGGTTTCTTATGCAGCTTCTCAATATTCCTCAAGGTTAGCAGCTCGCCTCTAAAACATTGAAAAAAACATACAAAAACCTTAGTATAATTTGCTATAGTTAACAAAAAAAACTAAATATCAGTGTACAAAATGTTCAGAAAACTAATTCATCTTTGCAGGTGAAATAATTCTTTGGGTTTAAGTAGCTTTCTTACCTGTCACCCTCATCATCACTGTCCACATTTTTCCTCTTCTGGCCCTTGCCTGGAGCAGCGTTGACCTCCTTGGCCATCTGGACCAGACGGATCTTCTTGAAATCATCTTGAGTGAGGAGCCTGCTGACGCTGACTGCTGCTGCCTTGGCTTTTCTTTCTTCAACTGGCATACTCTGAATTTTCTCCACCTTACACAAGCAGACATTAAACATAACATTTTACCTAAAAAACAAAGTTATTGTACATAAACAGCCTTTAACAATTTATCAAGCTATGCATTTCATCCTCACCACCTCTCCTGTATCTTCATCAGATGAGTGGTGAACGTCCACCCACTCCCCATCTTCATCATCATCACTAATACTGGCACTCTCCCAGCCGTCTGTACAAAATGACAAATACATATTAGTCTAATACTGGCCATATGTTATCTCCATTCCCAGATATACTGCATCATAAATCTATAAAAAACAGATTTTGTACTGAAAATCAAATCAGCCAATATAACCAACAATATAGATGAAACAGTACAATATCTGCTGACCTTCGTCATCATCACCCTCTTTGTTCTCCTCCTCCACCTCCAGGACTTCAGCTCCAGGGATATAGTCTCTGGCCTCAAGCTCTCCATAGTTTTTGATCTTGGCCTCTGCAGATGCCTCTGTGGGTCTCCCCTGAACAGGAAGAAGCAGGGTTTACAATAACAGAGACGCAGCTTTATCAGTGTTAAAGTCACAGGTTAGGTTCACACAGAGATCACAGGTGAGCTTACCCTGTCCTTCTTGTGCAGCATCTGTGGATTAAGATTTCTGAAGAGTTGGATCAGCCCCCTGGCAGACATCATTACATCTGAAGCAAATATAGACAAAGACATGTAGTTTTGTGAGTGAACATACATACACACACATGCAAATCTTGCATTCAGAACTGTGACAAAAGTACAGCGACAAGAAATACACTCTTGCTGTCACTCACTCTTGTCTTTGTGGGTCTTGTACTGGGCCAAATCCTGCAGCAGATCTTCAGTGATTGCGAGCGGACAGCGGGCTGCCACCTCTTTGATGGCATTAATACTGAAGCAAAAGATGAGGAAAACTTGCAAAGTTTTCATTCATGTTTTACACATATTAACTCATATGATCATATATATTCACTTTGGCAGCTACTTACCCCACGGTCATGACCTCCCCAGAGTTTCTGTCTGTCACAAAGTTGTTTGCGATTGTCATGATCACAGGTTCAATGATCTGCATGAGTGGAAATAAACACTGTTAACAGTGTTTAAGTGAAACTTTTGTGGAACCTTTGTGTAGATTTCAATGTACCTCAGGGGGAACAAGTTCATGGGAAGCCTGGGCAGCACACAGGAGAATCTTTGTCACCTCTAAAAAAAATTATAGAAGATGATTAGAAATTTAGACATCAAATAACTTTACCTTAATTGTGGATTCTTTTTTACCTCTTTGATGGGGTTGTAGAAACCTCTGGACGAATGGGTAAAAATTGAACAGGAAGAGCTGTAGAAGGAAAACAACACTGAGTGTTATACTTAAATCAGATTTGCTATTTGCATCTACTCACATTGATGCTTTATCAAAAATGATCCTTAAAGACTGGGTCCTTCAAGAACTGTTTAAATTATTTGACACAAACACTATCATGGTAGAAAAGCAGATCCTGCACATTAAATATCATCTATGTTCTAACATCAGTATAGTACAGATGTAATTACAGCTTCACAGCAGGTATAACAGTTTGTGTTCATTAGTAGAATAATTACCTAAAAAAAGCTACAAAAACGTGACAATTTCTAATGTCTTCGCTAAAATAAATCAGTGGCACAACCACTACTATGTAAAAGCAATGTTAGATAGAAGCAAGTACACATTTCTTTTTACTATGCCTAACCTTCTACACTGTTCTTTGCATTTGAAACAGTTGATCTATTTCAAATAAGATGATTTACGGAGTCACCAATCAGTCAAACATTCTGATTAGTTACTTACCTCGTGGATTCCAACCAGTCTGGATATAAGCTCCATCATCATAATCTTCACCTCGAAGCGCTCTTTAGAGTCCTCCAACTGTTTCAAGAGTTTCTCTGAGAAATCTGGAAAAAATTATTTTAGGGGTAAATATTCTGTAGAAACAACTTAACAACAAATTTGTTGTGCTGTAGTTGTTGTAGTTGATTGTAGCTGATGTGGTGGAGGACACAGGAGCATCTACCTTGAGGATCATGAATTAGGTGAATAGCAGAGAAATTGAACACTTCTGGTTTCTTCTTCTTCTTGTTTTTCTGCCCATAGAATACACAGAATTAAAACAGTAAACTTGATTCATTTTAACACACAGTTAACGGAACAGGATGAGCCATGTCACTGTAGTAGTTACAACAATGGTACCTTGAGGACTTTCATTGCTTTTTCCAACTTCTTCTTGTTCTTGGAAGTTTTCTTGCCTGTGGAGTATCTCACCATTAGGTCCCTGGCTGATGGCCCCTCCGTCTGGAAGAAAAGAATCATTATTAACAAGAACTGCAGAGCAAATCTAAACCCAACTGATTTTATTCTGTTCATATACAACTTTACATTAAAATCACTCTCCTTTAGATGGATACAAATATTCCTTTTTTAAACAATTTATTTTTGGTACTTGCCTCTGATTCGGAATCATTCTCGTTTTTCTCATCTTCGTCTTTGCCCAGGAAGAATTTAAGACCTGCAACAAGGATCTAAACACAAGGAGACACAGGTATGGGTGGGCAGTTTTTCCATGTATCCATTATCAGTAAAGAATAGGGCTGGAAAAAATTTACCTTTGTCACCTTGGAGAAACACGCGGTCGTAATGACATTAACCGTTTTGGTATCATTCCTACAACACAAAAAATGTCAGGTCAAAATATTTTCCTCTAAATTAAGCTCTACATCTTATTTCAGTCTATAAAATATGACACCTACCATATGTTCCTTTTGTACAGCTCCACCATCACATCTAAGGAGATCTTTGCTGCAATGGGATTACTGTCTCTCAGCATGGTGTACATGAAGTTCTGTAATGTCTGTAACGCACAAATTACAAAACAAATTTAAGCTGCTGTATTCAGTCAAACATGAAGTACAGATGATTTGCGTGTATTTGTACCTACCGTGTTGACCTTGTTGTTTTTGTGCTTAGCATTGATATTTTTGATATCTGTTACAATGTGTGTGTACAGCGTCTGTGGAGAGAGAACAGCAAATGTTCACTTCAGAAAGGGAAAGGAGAAACAACTAAAGAGCACAACATGAGAAAGTTAACATATATTTTGATATGCTCTAACCTTCCTAAGCAGTTTGTCATGACATCGTAGCAACTCAAAGAAGAGCTCCAGGAGGCCAGTGGGGTTGATCAGATCTTTATTCCTCATAAGAATCAGTGCCTTGCAGAAAGTCTGTCAAGGACAGGGAAGACACAAAAAACATTTCAGCGCTATGTAACAAGTAATTTCTGTAAACATCAACATGGACCTATCATATGATCAATAACTAAGCAGCCAGTTACATGTTGTTAAATTATACATCTTCTTACCATTCTTAAATCTGACTCTAGGATGGTGTGGTGACTCATTAATAACTCTGACAGCTCTTGTGGAAAGGTAGACAGATGCTCCAAATAGCAGTGGCCAATCTGAGAGACAAGAGAAGCTTTATCTACAAGCTGTTTAGAAGATTCATACACTGATGTGATCACACCAGAACTTATGTCACCTGGGCAAGAAACATGACGAGATCTGCCAGTTCCTTGTTTGGTTTTTCAGGCTGCAGTTTGAAGATCTGTACATTGGACTGGTAGTGTCGGTACTGCTGCAGAAACTTCAAAACAAAAATAACAAATGGTGACTCACTACTGTAGTATACTGATAATTCTAGTATTCTTAACTGCACATGAAGCTACATGCTAATAACTTTAGCAACCTTGGCTAACAACACTTACCTCTTCCACGTATGACTGTGGATCTCTTTTTATAAGATTCTGCAGTTGCGGCAAATTGGTGGGCAATTTGTTGTTTTGTCGTCCGGACATGATTTAAGATGATTGTGTGAATATTTTGAGTAAAATAGTAGTTTTTACAAGGCAAGCGTGGCCAACGTGAAGGCTGCCATTTAAGTTGCAGTAGCAAACAAAAACGTCATATCCGGGTACAGCTATCGTCACTTCCGCTAGCTTTAAAGGGGATTTCTGTTTTATTTCTGTTTACCACTTTAGCTACTCGAATACTTCTTATGTGAATTTTTCTGTTCCTATATTTTCACTCTTGCTTGTGGTCCGCCTTATATTATTATTATTATTATTATTAATATTACTATTATGCTTTATCTTGTTAAATACATATAGTAATAAGGTCCACTTGGGTGTGTTTACTGCATATTGTACTTTTGCAGGTGGGATGGAGGCTGTCCATTAAATAAGATTTTGTTAAAAATGTTTAAGGCTTACCATTTGTTCAGGGATTTTGTGTCAGCTTTTAATTTTCTATTTTCTATTTGTAGATTACTTTTAGTTAGTTAAGTATAATTGGCAAAATGTATTTCAAGTATCAAAAGTAAAGGTACTAGCAGTTATACTTGTTTTTCAGTTAAGCAAAATGACCCTAAACACACTTTTGGTGTAGCTGTCCCTACAATAATTTAAGCCATTGTTATACTGTTTGTCAATATAGTTTAGAACAAACCACAACATTTTAGAGACATTAATATTATAGAAATTATATAATATATTAATAATATAGTATTAATTAGTATTAATATTTACTGATAACAGCCCTCTGTATGTATAAGTAAATATTCCAGCTACAATAGTCAACTTTAACCTTGCCACTGTTTTTCTGAGAACTGTTATTTTAATGCACACACACACACCAATTTTTCTTTCAAAAATAAGAACATTTCTTTGTGTCCTATAAAATACACTACTGTTCACTATAGTGGGAATGGGGGAAGCTTCTCCCTTATCATGAAACACGTAGTCGTTTGCAATCCTTCAGCAGTATCTCTGTGGCAAACTGGCCCTTTAGTAACCATTGAAAAAAAAATCTATACAACATATTGAGCATTATGAGCTTTATTTTTGTTTAACTGGGTAGCTGAACAGCCAACAAGGCCTAAAACTATCTTGAAAGTCGTTTGGTAATTCTTCGATACTTACTTTAGATAATAATTAATTAATTTGGCACCACATAGTGGTGAAGCTGGTGTACATCAGTCCATCTCTGCTGCAACATTTGATGCTTACTGCTCAAATACTTGGAGCCAATTACATTATTCCATCAAATAGCCTATGTATGTGAATTCATTCTGAGCATACGGCATCAAGATACTGTAACACGAGTAAGTACCTTAAAAAATATGCATTTTAATGCAATAGTAGCTAAAAAAAACATTTCATTATAATGCAGAACAGCATCGCAAACTACAGCGGCAACAATTTAAACACTTCCTCAGCCTCAGCACGGAACCAGCATTTGCAGCTTCATTTTTGCATCACTGTACCTTAACTTATTTGAACTTTAAGTTAAAAAGCAGTGTACTTTTCAATTCACTTTTCTTCATAATTTTCAGTTAATTGTTAGTCATGCTTGGCTGTATTAGATTAATGTTGAATGTGATGGCAACCTTTTTACACAGCATGAATACTAACAATAAGACTGGTTTCAAACATACATTAAATGGTGGTAAGTGCACTGATATGACAAAAGGCATGGAAAATATCTGATTCTTTTTTTTTTAAAGATACTTTCTCTACATAACATTTAAAATGCATCCAGTTTAATTTTCAGGAGATGAATATGTACACTTTAAATTTCAGCATTTATCTCAGGCAGCGAAAAGTTACTGTATAATAGATTTACAGAGCAAATACTGACATAGTATTCTGTCAAGGCATGTTCCAGCATTAACATATGATTCAAAATACACAAGTACAATTTTGTTCCACTTAAAATATGAAATCATTGATTGCTTTCATAATTATAATATCCAAAAATCTGGAAAAAAACATTAGTGTTCTCTTGTAGGTGACAATAAGAAATACAATCAGCAGTTCTCATAAATGCATTGAAAAAGAGTAGCAGCCAAAAAGAGAGAACTCAATAAGCAAACATAAAAATATAGACTTTAAAAAAAAAAGATTTGCTCTCAAGAAACTGAATATTTAAGGCATTTTAAAAACACAAAGTAAAATTTGGCAATTTGTGCCTGTGTCAACTCTGCTCCATTTTTCTTTTGCTCTTGTGAAACAGTCACCCAGCCTCTACATGCAGCTTCTGCTATCCTGAGATGTTTTCCTCTGCTTGAAGGCATCGGAGGACGTAGAGGATAACTTGATAGCAGAAGATATATTGGTCCTGTAAACAAGGGAGAATGTGTGAGAAAACAGGTCGGCCAACTTGATGTAGAGTCAAAACAGTTAAAGACTTAAGGCGCTAAAGGCAAACATAAAAAAAATCACCTCTGTCTGGACCATTCCCTGTCTCTGAAGTCTCATATTTCTTACGACATCTGAAATATCAAACTACAAAAACAATATTATTAGACTTTTGTCACCCTTAAAAAATAACAACAGAAGCTTCCTTATAAACAATATAAAATATTAAAATGATCATACTTACGTCAGCATCTTTACTGATAAGACCCAGAACCACGTCTATACAGATGAGGGTTCCTGAGCGACCAATGCCTGCACTGCAGTGTGTGATTATAGGCCCTGATCGATGAACGTGTCTCATGTAGGAAATAAAAGTGAGCAACTGTTCAGGTTGTGTGGGTGTTCCGTGGTCGGGCCATCCCGTGTAGTTCAGATGAGTTACGTGCTGTATTTCATTAGTCTGAGGAAGGAACGTATGTATGTAACGTAAGTGTATAAAAGTTTAAATTATTTAAAGTCTTAATTATTATGAGAAAATGAGAAATCTATACATAAATCTACCTGGACATCTTTGACCTCGATGAGTCGGATGACAAAGTTGTCCAAATATTGATCTTTGAGCAGTGTGAGCTGTAGCCTGTCGTCCACCATCTCTGCTGTCCTTGGTGTGTCCGGCCAGTACCGCTGACATTTCACTTTGCCCCCCTCCACTTCTTGGGTCATCATGGCGATCACATTAGACTTCTGCTCCCAGACCATTTGCCAAAAGTCACCCAGCGTTGTGGGTAAGGGTCCCTGACAGGCGATGTACATGAAGTTCTCATCCTTCACTGGCATGTTGATGAAGTTGGCGTTGATGTAGCCCCCATCTTTGCCCAGTACAACGCGAGTTGTGTCAACTAGAAAAGGTTTGTGCATACAAAGTGATATTTCAATTTATATGTCCAACTTTGGATTTAGTGAAATTTACTTAAAACCTTTCAAGTTGTGATTTAAATATTGACCAACACGTGACTTTTCTTACATGGAACGATATTCTTGTATCGATTCTTCTTCTTGTTCTCCTTGGTCTGACCTATTAAACAGTCATCCAGTGGCTGGAGATTCTGAAGATTCTTTCAAGGAAGAAAACAGATGGTCAATAAAATCAGTGAGTTACAATTAATTAACAAGCATTGTAATGCACAGTAGAGTCTTACTTCAAACTCCTGCAGCGGGACTTTCTGCTCCAGAAGCCCCCTCATCATCCTGACCACTCCGTTCAGCTTTGGTCCTGTATACTGGCCATCAGGGACCACTTTGACGAGGGGCAAAGAGGTCAGCTCATCCTCTGTGATGATTGGCCCGTCTAGGGAAACAATAAATGAAGAGATACAGAAGCAAAATTACAACAATAATTCAAAATTATAATTAAAATTATAATTAAATACTAAGACAAAAAAGATGAACTGGTTTCATTTTCATGACCAATTCACTTGTTTATTTAGACTGTCACTGATAAAGTAAAAGTTGAAATCCGAATGCCCTTGCCCACTTCAACTGGAAAATTTACTTTTATGTAATTTGTAAATTCCTTTAAACTAATTTTTGTTTTTTTGTAAGTCACACTTACCGTCTCTTGATTTGGAGTTCATGTTTTCAATAGGCAGCTCATCACTTCCCCACGTGATTTCATCTTCCTCTGGCTGTCCAGAGGTCATTTGCAGATAGCTGTCATTTGAAAAACATAAAGTGTGAAGAGATTTCAATGCATTAATAATCCTAAATGTGACAACTGTACATCCAAAAAGAAAAATCCTACTTTTCGTTCCTTGGGTCGTCAACACTCTCCTCTTGCCATTCCACTTTCCGGGAACTCTAATTATTTAAAAGTGATAAACAAAATAATAAAAATCAGATATAACCAGCATATAGTTTCATAAAGTCTGACGGGTTTAATTTATACCTCAGGTGAGTCTTCTGGCAAAGAAGAGCCATCACAGTCTGTGTCCTCAGAAAACTCTGCACTGTGCTCCATCTCCCTTTTCCGTTCTAGTGGATCATCTTCATAGTCTGTGAAACATGAGGATTTAGTCTAGTTTACACTTGGATTATTTGATTCACAAATATGATTTAAAATTAAACAATATCGATTTCCAGCACATTTTCTTGTACTGTTATATTCTACCTATTGGTGGCATGGGAGGGAAGCTACCAGATTTCAATTTAGTTTTCACTCCACTGTCCTCACTCCCATCTGAAAGCAACATGAAAGAGAGTGTGTTGTGTGCAGCAATAAACTGTCAGATTATTAGAAAATACAAGCCCAGTCGCATGTTAAACAGGGTAGAGATTTAGTTTAATATATTTATTATTATATAACAAAAATATATTTTTTGAAATAATATAAATGATCTTGCACTTTGCTGATTAAAGCTCGAAATGCAAAGATACGCTCTTTTCAAATAATCAGATGGAAAACCATCAACCAGGCTGATATGTGGTGAAAAGTTAGTAGTAGTAATAATAATAATAAAAATAATTGATAGTTTATATACTTTATGAAAGATAAAAACAGTAAATAACTATAACTAAACAAAATCCTGGTACCTGTGTTTCCATTGCACTTGTCAGAGTTGATGGGCAGATAGCCCAGATATGTGTCTGGGTTCTGGTCTGGTGGTCTGGACACTATAAGATGTACAAGGCCTCTAGTTTTACGGATGGTGGTGACAGCTTTGGTGTGGGACACACCTGTCATTAGTTCTTCATTTACCTGAAAGGAAAAGGCAGACAGAGAGAGAGAGATGTGTATGGTCTTAGTGTATGGTCTCACAAAGTGTACACATGTAGCATAACAAAAAAAGGTTATCAGATATTATATTTTTTAGTATTTGAACTAATACATTGAAAATGAGTCTGAAATGCTTATTAATGACATCAGATTAAAAACAGAAAATGTCAAACAGCACTCACTTTCAGCAGCCTGTCTCCCACTTGCAGTTTGCCTGAGGACTCTGCTATTCCTCCAGGGGTGATGGACTTGACAAAAATCCCCCTCTCTCCTCCAATCACAGAGAAACCCAGACCTCCAGTTGGTGGCTTCTCTAGATCCAACTTTATGATATCCTCCTGAATATTCAACAAACAAACCTGCATTAACCTTCAATTCACATGAGCTTTATCACAATACTATAAACTAGAATATTGTCTAGTCTACATCTAATCTTTGCCATTAAAAACACAGATGCTAACTACTGGAGACACTAACAACCTTTAATAGTTAAATAAAACAGAAGAACATATTTTAATGCAAAAACATATATAGAGCAAATGATATAGAGTAAAAATATATACATATATTACCCTAAACCTACCTCTAATGGACAAAGTGCTGCCAGACGCTCAGTGTCTCTTGGATCATCCTCTTTCAGAAATCCTGAACAGAAAGTAAAGCTGAAATTATATGAAAAATAACAAAACCAGAATATCACTGATAAGACTTAAGATCTGAAGCCATACCATTAATGCTGGATGAAACCTTGTTATTGTTGAGAAAAGAGACACTTTTCTGACCAGGATAAACAGGCTTTCCATCCCTTTCAGCCAGAAGACAAGAGAAACAAAAGACAATAGAAAAATTATGCCACATACAACATTTTGAGTTAAATATAGATTCAAGATTCAAGATTCAAAAAACTTTATTAATCCCAGAGGGAAATTATTTTGGCATTTTACAGCAGCTCTCCGTTCAAACAGAAAGAAAGAAAGAAAG
>JAUMHL010000004.1:7150388-7194705 GCA_032362345.1 Sandelia bainsii
GACTTGCCCAGGGGCGGGAGGGCAGTGGAGCTGTATGCTTCTTTTACATTAGCATACATTAGGTCCAGTGTCTTCTCCCCCCTGGTGGGACATCTCTTGTCTCTGTTCTTTATTTCCTCCTCGCTGTTTTCTGCCACCTCTACATCCCCTCGCTGTCCTCCTCATCTCATCGGGGATGTTTAAAGTTCTTGCCAAAGTTAGATCCTTGATGTCGGGCGTCCTCAGTGCCATCAGCTGATCCCAAGAGTAGACAAAGCCGGCTCCGCAGTGATGGAGCTGCTGCGCACCAGTCTTACGGAGGAGCGAAAGTATAATTCCAAGTATGAAGATGGGAATAAATACTCTCTCGAACAACATGATTCGAGAGGGCAGGACTTAATTAACTAAACTATTTACTGAAAAGACCAAAAAAAATAAAAAATTAAAGAAAATTAAAGAAAAAGACATCACAAAGAGAGAGAAATATAACCTTCTATCATACCACTGAGATAAAACATCACTACTGACAACTTAAAAAGCTACATGTCTTTGTCATTGAAGATTACCTTGTGGCCTTGAGTGTGAGGTTGTCATGGGAGAGCTCCAACAGTCTCATGTTCTCAGTGAGAGTCAGGTCCTGGGTAGGAGCGCCGCTGATGTAGTGGATAAGATCAAGTGGTTTCAAGCTGCCCTCCTTAAATGCCAATGAACCTGGCAGGATGTCTTTTACAAACAAGACCCCATATGCACTGTCACTACCACCGTCCAGTACCAAACCTGGGGATTGAAAGAGGAGAACAACAATATGTATATCTGAGGAGGTTTGCAAGGCAAATAAACAAAGATGTTTGTTTTCCAACATACCAAGGAGGTTTTGTCATCTAATATGTTGTAATGAGGGCTGTTTCTTACCCAGTGGTTCTTGCTTTCCTTTGAAACAAATGTCAGGCAGCAAGTGGGCTTCAATGGGTGGCTTGGGAGCCTCCAGGACCCTCCCTACCACTAAGTCAACCATGTGAGGGGCAGCACGCACAAGATTGACAACCTCAGTGTGGCCCATATCGCTCACATCTGTGTTGTTCACCTTTGAATAAAAAATAAAGATTCACTGATTATGGATTTAAAAGGTATAAACAAGTAATTGCTTTTATTGTCAAGAGTTGTATGAGAAGACTGATAACACTCATGTCTGGACAATACATATGGAGATTAGTGAATTAGTGAAGAAAACAGAGGGAAAGAGCTACCTTGGCTCAGTCCAAAGTAAAAGAAATATTTGACTACCATCACCTATAAATTTTACTAATAAACACACTATATTTTGTTTGTTTAATTCAAACAAAATACAGTGGGTAGATTGAATGCACCAGCAACATCTTGGCTGAGACTAGAATAAGGAATAAGGGATGAATTCGTACCATAATCATTCTGTCCCCAGGCCTGAGTCTTCCATCTCCTTTTGCTGGATTCTGTACAATGTCATGGATGTAACAACCATGATCATTGCCTTTGGTGAGGGTGAAGCCCAGACTGCCTTTTTCTGATTTCTTCAAGGAGACCTTGAGCTCTACTTCCTAACAACAGAGAAGAATCTCAGTTAAAGAAATAAGAATTAGTCCACATTTTAGTGTAACCCTCCTTCTTGGAAACATTTACATCAGTAATTTTCTAACTCAGTCATTACCGGGACAAATTCCTCCATGTCCTCTCCATTGCCAGATACAGTGAGGTTTAAGGGCAGAGGCAGTGGAGGAGGTAGAGGATCTGGGCTTGGTGCAGTGGGTGAGGACACCATAGGCAGGGGGGGTGACTCCAGATCAGCTGTCACAGGAGATGAAGGATGTCTGTCAAAACAACCACAAATACAAAGTTACACAAGATATCAGTAAATATATCGATGACGAAACCATTATTTGAATATTAAATCAGGTACCTGTTGCTGAGGTCTGATCTTGTCATTGAGAGGTTTGGGGAGTAGAAGGCTGAGTTCATACTGTCGTTCAGCTGATCAGTGCTGTTGTAGCGTCCTAGGTTACTGCTGGGTGTCTGGTAGACACTCCGCTCCCAACTTTGCCTGCTCTGCTCCAGAGAACTTGGGCTGAAGGCTTCTTCCACCTCTTCATCACCATCCGTACTGTCACTGTAGCTGTTGTGTCGGCCAGGGGTTTTGAGTAGCAGCCTCTCCAGGGCTTCTTCCACAGGTCCCTGACTATTCTTACCTTGTGTACTTGGAGGTGAGCTTGTCCTGCCTATGCTCATGCTGGGCTCTGCTAGGGTCACTGGCTCCTTTCGGGGTGAGGACATGGGTGTCTTGGGAGACATGAATTTAGTTAAACTGCACTTTCAACAACTGATGATACTTGAGAGTACAGAAGTGAGAGACAAAGTATTATTTACTGACTCACCAAAATGGAAGTGTCCATCTCAGGAAGAACCCTGTGCTCAGGTCTACAGAGGAGCAAACTGACTTCCTGTCCTGTTCCTCGCAAGGCTGATATCACCTCCTACACGTACGCGAAGTAAGAGAGGCACAACATGATTTACACTGATATTTAGCCATAATGCAACAGTGAGAGATATTGTACGTACATGTTGTGAGAGCCCTTTGAGGGGTGTTTGATTGACCCGCAGGATGACGTCGCCCACTTTGATGCGCTCACTCTCTGCAGCCGGCTGGCCAGGAAACAACTTTTTAACACGCACCATGCTGGAGCCAGAGGGTTCATCAGGAATGTTCTCCTCACGACTGAAGCTGAAGCCCAGTCCTGATGTGTTCTTTAGCAGACAAACGTTGAACACATTATCTGTGGACACAAACATACTGTGCATTAGAAAGTCAGATTGGCAGCAGGTGAGGTGTGGATGTGTTATCCATGTGATAAATATGTGTACTCTGAAATAAGAGGGTATAGACAGTAGATGGATTCACAAATGGTAAGAAGGACAAAGCAATATATGGTGAAATTTACTATTAAATATAGCACATTCATATGTAACTGTTCACAGTTGATGCTCCATAAGTCACAGAATGAATGGATGAATGAAGGTGAATACATGAGAAACAGGGATGGTTCAACGATCACTACTAATATTAGCCTTTTTCTATTGTGCATTTAATCACTTGTGGTGTTTCAGTAAAAAATTATTTCTCATTGTGGAATAAACAAAGTCCCATTGACATTAAAATAAAATATTCATGTAAATAAGTGGGTGTGCAATGCTTTAGGTTGTGTACAATCTATAGCTAGAGATGTTCATTTGTTATCAAATCAAATTAATAGTATTTTACAGCAAAGGATCTTAATGTTAGTAAGTGGCCTTACTGATATGGCCTAAATAATTTTTAAGGTTACCTTCATTACTATCCTTGTTGCCATTTTCATAGGCCTAGATAGACTTAAGCAATTAAGTCAAAATAAAAACTACGCTGAGCTAAAAACAGGGTCACAGCCTAATGACACACTAGGGTAAATGGGTAACCTTTATATTTTGGTGTTTGCGACTTCCTAATGGTATACCATTCTGTTGCCTCACCTTCTGTGACAAAGCTGTACTCTGGCTTTTCTTTGACCTCCTGCGGCTGCTCTTTGCTCTTGGTCTGGTCTTGGTTGTTGCTGGCAGATGGTGGAGTACACTGAGGTGTGAGGGGAGCATGGACACTTTCTGTAGGAGGTTGACCCCTTTCCAACAACAAGTGCACAGTCTGAAGCGCACAGGAAAGGATTTAGTTAGTGGCCAGCTGGAGGCAACTGAACAGCTTGTCAGCACGGTGCTTATGGTAAATTTCATCCCTCACCTGGCCAGTGTCTCTGAGCGCCTCAACTGCTTGTTGATGAGTGGCTCCCTCCAGGCTTTTCCCATTGACAGCCACCACACGATCTCCTAAGCACATGGACGCACACACACAGACACAGTGGTTAAGACAAAGACTCTAAATAGACAAAGATGAACACATAACAAGTTATATCTCACTCTAATTTCAGTATAATTCAATCTTTATATTTTTTATGTAATTGTAAGAACAGTTTTTAAAGGCTAACTGTACCTTTTTGAATCCTTCCATCAAGTTCAGCTGCCCCTTTTGGTATGATGGCTTTGACATATATTCCTCCATGTCGGACAGTTGTGTTGACTCCCCCCTAAAGAATTAACATAAGTCTTAGTCTAAATAACAGTAACAGTTAATCAAATATTTTGTATGGGAGTTGATGGGATGTGTGGAGGGTTTTTTTTTATTTGCAAAATGATAACTGCTTTGTCTTTAATAAAGGTGCAGGAGTAGAATTTTTCACTATGTGTATTATTATAAAGAAAATATCAAACAAACTTCAAAAGAGAAGCATTTGAAAGCCTGGAGTCAATATTGCAGTTTTGGGACATATGTGTTGCATATGTGTGCATTGGTTTGTGGACCTTACCATAGATCAGGGTGTGGTTAATGTCTATGTGAACAGCACACAATAACTAGCTCAGATTTAGGTTGGTGTCATCAGCTGCTTCATTACTAGTGAAACCCAATTCAGAAATCAAAGTGTATTTACAGCAATTGCTTTTCCACCCTTTGTCTCACACTAGTTTTCAGTAAACCTGTGAAACATTAAGCTAATTTTTGCCTTGTTGTGTCCTGATAATGTCCTTATATTTTATTTGTGCTTTGGTTAAAATTTTAAATGATACCTAATGCAACAGTTAAACAAAGCATTTATCATTCCACAACTGTAATATAGTTGTAAATATCCTCCAGTGTGGTGTTGTTGAAAACAGTTACTGATGGGGTTAAAGCTAAATGATCAGAGACAACATGAATTTCTATTTAGTGTCCATTTAGTTATGGTAATGGGTTTATTGTTAAGGTGAATTATTATTTCAGTGTTTGTATACTAATGCAACACACCTCTTAACCACTTTCATTCTGAACACAAATATTTAACAGTAACTTTGGTCTGCAGACACACAGTCCAACAATATGTTATCGAGTGATACTGTGTCAAAGGTATAAATGAACCCATGCTAATCAATAAGGTTTTGAAAAAGTGTTAGTGACTCTCCATTAAATCACACTAGAGTTAGAGGCAAACATGAAGGGCAGCCATATGAAAGCTCTGTAATTAGTCCCGTTTAAACTGTGGTCCATACTCTGATGTTCTAAAGACACTGTGTGACTTTATTATATTCTTAAAATCCTTATTGATTAAAAACAAGGTTAGCATGCAAAACAGTTAGGGCTTCAAGATATAAAAAAAATACAGGATTAGGAAAGCAAATAAGCAACATTTAAACACACACAAGAGTGACAAGATGATGATGGGTAGAAGGGGCAAAACAAAGAGAGGGTGAAAACCTTGCCGAACAGTACCGTGACACTTATGCCCAGGCTGCTGTCTTTTTTGGACAGCTCAACGTCAAATAGTTCTCCAGGACAGAGACTACTGACCCCTGGGGCATTACCATTTAAATTTTCCATGATGTATTCCTGCAAACAGAGAACAGGGCATTAAGTTGAATTATAATAAGCTGGAACATGCAGAAAGAAAAAGGGATTACGCAAGAGTTGGGAAGCTGAATTAGGTAATGCTGAGAAGAAATGAGCAGATAATACATTCAAAGAATAACATGCAGTTTAAAGATAACAAACTGCCTTTCATTGACAATGTAAATGCAATGGTAGGCAAAGGTTATATACAACAGGCAGTTAGTTGTACCAAGCATCTGACAAGTAAAATGCAATGCTTGTTAAAAGAAGAAATGTTCATATCCTGTTCCATTAACATAGGCTAAATTATATGTGATCCAAAAAAAAAAAGAAACAACAACTTTTGATTCACAGACCTCCTATGATAAATACTACGTAGGACAATGTATAAAAGCAAATAATCAATTTACACCAATTAATTCATGAACACAAAGGCCGCACCTTTTTGACCTTGAGTTTTTCTTGACTACTGGAATAAGTCTCCTCATCCATGTCTGAATCCCCCCAGTCAGAATGCTCAGAAACTTTGGGAGCTTCTGACACTTTTTGAGCTTTTCTAGTTTTGGGAGGCAGAGCTGGTGGCGTAGGATCCGAACCCACGTTAGGTTCTGGTCTACGATGCTGGGCGATGGATGAAGCTGTGGCATCAGCTGTAGCTCTTTCCAGGCACTGCTGAACTCCATTAGCAGGGGGTTTGCTGGTTCTAACTACATTACTAGTCCTGCAGTCCTGAGAGCTGAGGCTGATGTTCTGGTGGCTAGGAGAGGAAGCAGATGACGATGGCCCAGCACTTTGAGGAGGAGGGCTGGGGCTCCCTGTCCCAGCATGCTCCTCTGACGAGGTATCAACGTCTTGTTCTCGCATCCGAGTAGAGTTAAGTGACTTCAGTGAAGACCTGGCCTGGTAGGGAACATAACCTGAAGAAGATTCTGTTAAAAGAAGGAATAAGAACAGTGATATCAATCTACTGTAGAAATAAGAGATACATAGAAATGACAAATTGCACTCATAATCCTGCTCTAACCTTTGTAAAGCCTCTCTTTGGGCTGTGACACGACCAGAATGACATCATCAGGAGCATTTTGAAGCATATCAATAGTGGTGGCATGAGAGAGCCCATCGAGGTTTACATCGTTAACAGAGATTAGCCGGTCACCTGCATCCACATTACAACTATTACACACAGCCAGGTGTGGCACCATACATTATCGTATCTAGGAGAAAGTGGGTAGAAAGAAAAAAAAAAACAAGCCTACCAGGTTTGAGACAGCCATTGACATCAGCTGGACCACCAGGAGTGATGGAGCTAATGATAGTACCAAGATCTGTACGACCGGAGTTCTCTCCTCCGACAGCTTGGAACCCTGGAGAACAGAAGCAGGGGTAAACAAAAAACTATACACACATAGTCAAACACAAAACATCTGTGAAACACAAAGGCCCTACATGTATGATATACTATTTATCAACTCTGACAGCTGAGATGTGGCAGCAGCAACAGCATGAAATTGAGTTGTTATTTTAGGAGACAGCTCTTACCCAGGCCATATTTCACATCTTTCTTCAGGGTTACAGTTGTGATTTCTCTCTCTGGAGATGGTAAGGCATTGAGCTTTTTCTTCAATGAATCTGAACGGCACAAATATAAAAGGACATTTGTTACAGGGTATACTGAAAAAAATAGCATTAGCTCTGACACAGTTTACTGATGGTAATTTAATTTCATATGGGATATTAAGCAGCCCGGTATACGGCATGCGGTGTGGCTGATAGACCTCTACTTTAGCATTGTTGCTTAAAAAGAAAGTGAAGGTCATGAGTTTATAGCTAAGCATGAAGCTATTAAATAGTGGGAACAGGATAATTCTGCATTATATAATTGTAATTTAGATCAGACTCTTCGGTTTGCATATCCGTGCTAAGCTGTACCACCATCAACATACATGGTTCAACAGAATGACTAGGAGGATTAAGTATGTTATGATATGAGTTATAGTGGTGAGTAGTAGGATATTTCCTGCATCTTGACATTATACTGTATGTAAATGTCTATGTACTTGGGTAAATTTCAATACCTACCAGTAACAGAGGCTGGGGTTGAAGGCAGGCAAGAGGAGCTGTGCATACTGACTCCTGAAACAAAACACAAGAGGTCAGCAAGGCCAAGGTTTAGCTTTGAGACCTATTTATGTGAACAATAGTGTATTATGTACAGCAGCCACAAGGGAGGTTATCACTATGTCACTATGAGGGAAGTGAGTCACTGCAGCAACAGTGCAATAGACTGCAAAATGTGCCACCTGCTTTTCCTACATCAGTGTCGCCAAATCTCATACATTTGATATACATAATTGCTTGCTTTGCTACCGTTGCAAAAGCAAAAGCAGTTAACTCTGAGACATTAAAAGGCTTAATACAGTTTGCTGAAGCCTAACTTATTATCTCACTGCAAAGAGCTACGAGCACAGAGAAATATGACAAGTTACATAGCTTTAAAAGAGGACAGATTTACTGCATATTTCAGGAGAGACCTCAACACCACTAATGCTATCTTTTACCAGTGAACAGCATCATTCTACACAGGTCACGACCTTACCTACTACATATGCTTGGCCAGTATCTTCTACAGAAGAAGTGTCTGATTCTTTTTTGGACTGGTTAAGGCTCCAGGCTGGGCTGCTGTGGGACATTAAGCCAAATGATCTGGGAAAGTAAACGTGAAAGTAAGTGAAGATGATGTATCCTGGAGAGGAAAGTTGAAGGATGGAGGAACAAGAGACTCAATGTAAAAAAATGTATGCTCTGCTACACTAAACACTCTCTTTACTTCTGTTTTTTTTTTTACCTTTTTACTTTTAAACCTAGTAGATTTTTATGCCAGCAGAATCATACTCAATTTAAAAGAACATGTCATCTGTAAAGCTGACACGAGAGGGAGCAAATGGCACAAAAACATGTTTGTTGGCAATTAAATTGGGAACACACACTGGCGTGGCACAATCACAAAACACAGACACACAGGCGCATGTGCACCCACACACACAGACCCCCAGAGAGTTAATTAGAGGCTGGAGGTAGAGTTCTCTGTGTGGAGTAGTGTCTCTGTAGTGTCAGGCAGAGCTACTGTCCCAGTAACAAGTCACTCACTTAGAAACCCAACTCTGTCCTGAATGACTAGTTAAAGAAGTAAAAATGCATAAATATATTCTAGTGTCTTAACAGTTTGATGGGAAAGAAATGAAATACCAAAGAAATAACGTTGCAATTACACAATTTTATTTGGAACTGATCTAAAATCACTAGTATAAACTTGTATATTTAGGAACCAATTTGTTTGCTTTCAACTCACTTGTCCTGTTGGTGTGACAGTGAGTCTGTGTCTGAGCTGGCTCGCTGGTGTTGCTGGAAGTGGGCGGCCATTTGGTTGGTTTGTGACTGGCCTCGATATGCCTCTGCCAGTCGGTGCTCTGCAGACTCTGGCATCTGTGTGAGGTTGTGGTGGGAGCGGCTCATTACCCTAGGATTGGAAAGGACTGTAGAGGCTGCTGGATTGAAACCTGGAAAGTGAAGCTCATCTTGGACTATTATTGGGCCAGATGGTGCACTGTTTAGTGCCACCTCTGAGTAGGAGATCCTTTTCAGGTGGTCTGGGTTGGAGCGTGTGGATAAGCTGGGGGCCAGGCTCAAAGGTCTCTCCATGGAGTCCCCACTCCGAGGTTCAAGGGGATACTGCAAACTGCTTAAGGGGCTGTTCTCTGATTACCAGAAAGAATATGCAAAAGAAAAAATTACTTGATTGCTAATAATAGTAATGATATTTATTAGTTAGTTTATTGACATAGCAAATGTATGAAACACAACTGAAAAAAGTAAAGCAGGGAAATTCCAACAAGCTCTTGATCTGTGCCATTAACAGTCCTCAGCAGTCTGAAGTAATTAGTGTCTAGAGAGAAAAGCAGGTATTCTCCTCCGCACTTCCAAGTAAAACTTTGGTTTGTGGCAATTTCTATCTTAATAATCATAGCTAATGGTTTGGCCAGTCTACAACTTATAAACCTACTTATGACTTTATGTTAATAATCTGAAGGGACGGGCTGTGACATAGACTGTCTGAGACTGAGGTCATATTATAATTAACTGCTGCTCACGTCTCTCCTACCTAGGTCCTGGAGCTCCTGGTTGTTTTGACGGGCCTTCATCTGCAAGTGGAACTTGTGCTGATCAGAGCAGAGCTGTAACAGATACTGACACGTCTTGCTGTCTGCCTGAAACACGTGCTTAATCCCATCTGATGTGTTCTGCAGGCAAATCTTCTTTTTCTTCAGGATGACAAAACATTTAAGTGAAAGCGATGACCACCTATGTTTCATTTACTCAAGAGCGGAACTGTTTATTTCTGATAATAAAGAGACAAGTACACACTGTAAAGGAAATCTTCTTTGTCTCCCTCCAGGGGAACCTTAGCACCGGGGTCCGATTTCCATTAAGAACCTCAAAGATGAGCACCCCCTTGGAGTAGACACCAAGCATGATACCGGTCTGGGACCTCTTCTCAGGAAGCACCCGATGGAAATGGACTCCGTACTCTGTCAGCCTCTGGCACACCTTTAAGGCAACCAATACAGGCAGTCTTACATTTTCAAAAACCCACAGCACTGAGAGAGGGAATGGATGTGAATATGTTTTGAGACAGATTAAAACAGAAAAACTTTAATGTGGAATGGAGGTCTTTCACTGGGTTAGTGATCCAGTGACACACAAAATGATTCGATTTTGTTTGGTAGCATGAAGCAAATAGAGCTGTGTTAGTAGACAATGCACTAGAACAAAAAAAACACACAAAAAAACAAAAAGTAGACAATACACTAGAACTGTAAAAAATACAAAGACAATAAAATGCAGTAGAAGGACACAACTAAATTTCTTTGTAGCAATCTGTAGATTGCTCAAAAGTATTATGTCTTCTGCCAAGGCAAACTCTTATGGAACACCTTCCATGTTGTGCACTTGAAACATTTATCACGTTCGTCATAAAATAAACAGTTTAGCTACAAGACAAATACCAAGTTTTGCAATAACTGAAACTATTTTAGTATCTGTTACCCCTGCCTAAAACATGATTCTTGTAAACTCTGGTCTTGCTGACCTTGAGGAACTCAAACTCTGCCTCTGATTCAGACGCTCCATAGTAGTTACTGTGAAGTTTTGGCAGCTCCTCCTTGATGGTGGTCTGGTCGATCTTATCCATAACAGATACTGGAAGGTAGTGCTCCAGTCTGAAATAGGTCTTCCCATGAAGCTGTCAAACAAAGATTGACAACATTTACTTGAAAATCATTTAATTGTGTTTAATTTAAGTGAGACAAATGCTTAAAAATGTTTGTTTCTAAAACATTTAAAGACTTTCTGAATTATATAACAATACAAACTAAAATATTAGGTTAAACATAATTTACAACTCTTTTAAACCTAAATTTTAAGTAAAGCTGTATTATAGAGAATCAATACCTCAGGTTGGTAGTCACCAAATTCAGCTTGCAGTGCCAGTGAAGCCAGCAGCATGGCATTTTCTGTGTCACAGCGCATCCTCTCTTCCAAGATGTCTTTCCTCAGCTGTAGGTAGTACTGATGCTTGGTCATAGCATGCCTGTTATTCACAGAAAACACGCTTAAACCTGACACACTAACTCCTGGATATACTGTGAAGGTCGAAGATTTTCAGCTAATGTTCGAAATATAAACTTACTGTATGAGGTTAACATCATCAAGGAAGAATTTGATGCGCAAGAAGAGGTTAAAAGGCACATCAGATTTCTTTTTCCTTGAATCCTCCCTCCATCCCTCTGGGGCCAGTTTGGACAGTTTGGCATCAGGATCGACGAAGAAAAACTCATTTTCTGTGATTTGTAAGGAGGAGAGGTAAGAAAATAAACCTGCTTTATTGCATAAGACAATATTCCAGGAACCCAGTGTTGCTCATAGATTCCTGGAATATTTTCTTATGTGACAAAGCAAATTTTTAAAAGCCAATATCTATTAGAGAAGAAACTAACACGGTATAACTATTAGAAACTATGCTAATGTAACGTAATCTGTGGTGGAAAGTAACTAAGTACATTTACCATACTTAAATACGGTTTTATACAGGTACTTCTACTAGTATTTAAATTTTCTGCTACTGCATACTTCACTTTTACTCCAGTACATTTATTTAGTAACAATAGATACTAGTTACTTTTTGGAATTTGATTACAGTATAATCAAAAAACATTGCTGATCCCTGGTGAAAAATTCACAAGCTTCCCAGCAGTATATAAAGTTATTCACATTATAAATATATTTGAGGCCGTTTTTAAAATACAATCACCACTACAAACACCAGCATTACCAGCTGCACTGAACACTGAATTGATGAACATATTAATGCAACAATCATTATCCAATTATATCATATACACATTATTCTATAATGTAATATAATGTGTACTGTTACTATACAAAATAAATGCAGCCTCACATCTTCGAATACACAAGACTGAACCTCTACACATACCAGACATGCACACACACACACACATCTCTAACCACAAATTTACACAGATTCAATTCACAATACCTTTGAGGTATGCTAGGCCAAAGAGATGGTGCTCGACAAGTCCGATGTGGGCAACGACCATATCAAGAACATCTTTACACACTGCCTTGATGTCACAGCTGAGCTCCAGCTTTTGGCCATTCAGCAGCACGACACCCACCTTCCTCTGCACTTCCTCCACCTTTCCACGTTTCTTGTAGGCAGAAAGGAAAAAAGAAGAGAATAATCGATTATACTTGGGAAATAAAGCAGTTTCTATGACACCAATGGCTCAAAAGTGGCATAAATTTACATCCTCACCATTATTGAAGAGGGAACAGATAAGGCAACACAGGGTTCACTGGCCATCTTCACAAATTCAGGCCCGTGGAAGTTCTGCCATTGGTACAAAGAAAGAAAAACTGTCATAGAGAGAACCTTTACCAAAATGCTTAAGGATCATTTCACCCTGGGCCTTCTTTTTGCAATTATAGCAACAGAGTGTTTTCTAATTTTTCTAAGTTCTGTATATGATCATCTTTGAAAAACATTTAAAACACTTGCATTCTCATTCTGTGTGTTCACAACTGTTTTAATAACTGCTGTGATCATAAAAGTTCAGTGACAACATCTCATGTGAAGTTTGGATTTTTAGTGTTGCACACACACTTCCTCATTGGATTCTACTGTAAACACGTCACAGCAGAAGTGGAGGAGCAGCATTCTTTTTTCCGTTTTACCTGGATCTGGGAACTCCACAACTACATCAGTTTAAACTATATTAATTTAGAATATAAACACACTGCAGAAAACATGCCTCACCTTTGCAAGTACAATTAACCTTATAGGGATATGACAGATGTACATAATCTGAGGTTCTTTGCTAATGTTAGTAAATGTGTTGCTATGTTTACCACATTTTCACAATTTGTGATAGTGGGATAAATCAGTCCGTACCCAAAAAAATCCCACATGGTCCACAAGCCCACGTATTTGTAATTACCACATGGAGATCAACATAAATTATGTTTTCCAGTCAGCAGTTTGCACTTACAGAACATCGAATGAACACAGCATCGTCAACATAGCTGCCAATGAGCTCAAGTGAATTAAAATAGCACATCCACCATCAAATATTGCAATATAAACAAGCTTCAGGCAATGAATACTCAGACACTGGTTGTAGGGAATTCCCACTGCGGTGTGTGTGTGTGTGTGTTGACATAACACATTTTACTCATTTTCTGGAATTGGCTGTATCGTGTGTGTATTTACGTGGTCTACAGCTCCATAGGAATAACGTTTTTTTATGTAAATAATATGAATGTACATAAAGGAAAATAAGGCCCAAATAAAATCCTCAAAGCTTCCAACATCCTAAACATGTCTGTTAAGTCATGAAGTGCACACACTTTGGGTTTGCGGAGTGGTACAGAAGAAGTGTAGAGGGGGTCTCGAAGGTCCAGCACAGACGTGTGAGAGGGAGCAAGGGGGTCGTCTGTAGGATAGAGGTTAGCCCTGGACAGCCTGCTGGCCAGGTGTGCCTGAAGCCGATGGACCTCGTCCTCCTGCTTCTGGAGGAGCAGCTCGGCTCCAACCAGACCTTCATCAGCCCCCACATACTGCCTACAGCAAGAAGAGAAGAAAAAGTTGAGGGTCAGAACAGCCTGAGATTATCAGCAAGGTGATCAGAAACTGTTATGTGGTGTAATAAATATATATTTTTTACTTTTTCCATAAGAAGAAATCTTAAAGCAGAAAAAAAAGAAGGGAATATGTTTGAAGTACAGGAGGATATGTCGAACGAAATGTGTTTTCACACATTACAAACAAAGGACACCATATACTAGTTAATTGTTTTCCTCTGGCATCAGAGCTGTGCTGTGGGACATGGTTTTTCTGTGAGCAAGCATAGCAACAGCAGTAAGTTCAGTCCTGTAATGCCAGAGATTAGAGACACAGAGATTGCTGAATGTGGATGTCACATTAGATGACCTCACTAGTGAAGCATGGGGCTGACCCTGCTGCGCTACACCATTTCTGTGTGGCCCAGACCAGTTTCACTGGTGGCTTCCCTGCTCTGTGTAGTGAGGGGGAGCAAATGAGCAATGACATACACTCAAGATGGATACAGTCCTGTGCAGCAAAGCAGGTGGTAAAATGTATTGAATAAAACTATTCACCCAAATTGTCAAAACAATTACATCAACATTACAAATACCACATCAGTGTAGCCAGAAGCAAACACCTGGTAAAGTCACTCCAGAGACTTAAAGTCATCCTCCCATATTCCTGACCCATTTCCATTTCTTCAAATGAAGTTCAAGTGAAGTGTTTCAACACTCTCTATCAAATTTCAATGTGAAAATTAAATCTGACTCAGGAAATGAGTTAACATTGAACTGGTGAGGGCTGTCAGGATCTGCTGAAGTCTGTAACATCCATTAAGTGGCAGACTTCTATATGGATCAACTAAATAGTAGTTGGCTGTTTGGGGGAGAAACACACATACTCGTTAGCTAAATAATCATGTGTATACATCTGTGTGTGTTACCTGTGTCTGTTGTGATTTGTAAGCGACAGCCCATCATGTTCAGATGAAAGTGCCAGCTGCGAACTGTACCTCCTCACCTCACTTGGTTTCTTAGCTGCAAGAGAGACGCGAGTATAAATTTCACGCACAAACACAAAGGAGTAAATTTCGTATTCCACATGTACCCAATCAAACACACCCTTCCAGATACACACTGTACATGCATGAACATGTGTTGAAGGAGGGGAGCAGTTACAGAATAATGAAATCAGGTCATATTTGTGCTAGAAACTGAATCTCTGTTGATCTGTGTTGAAACTGCACATAAAACATCACCACTGCATTACAGTAACGGTACGTGTGAGACACACACTCAGCCAAACATTGCCTCATCTAGTACATTAAGACCTTTTCTACATCATATAAGTTAGGAAAAGTTAAGACTTACTGCACATTTCAGTTGAAATACTATCAGTCTTTCTTTCTGGAACATGTTTAATATATTTCAGCCATTTTCAAACAAAACTGGCACTTTTTCCACTAGTATGTAAACTCTTCACAGCTGTCTGAGCTCAGTGTCAAACTTTTATACAACAGTGCAACATGTGAAGATGGAATAAGGTTGTTAGGTCAGCTTTAATATTGTTTATTTTCGAGGTGTTAACTCTGTTTCCTACTGCACTGACAATTTTAAATAAATTCATATTAATTAGTCACAGCGTGCGATCATCATAAAAGATCAGAATAAAATGTATGTTACATATTATACAGTGCTGTGAAAAAGAATTTAACCCAATCCTGATTTTTTTGCATATTTGTCACACTAATTCAACTGATTCAAGCCATCAAACAAATTTTAATATTACAAAAATTACAAAATGCAGTTTTTAAATGATGATTTCATTTATTAAGGGAAAAAAGGTGTCCGAACCTGCCTGGCCCTGTGTGACAAAGTAATTGCCCCCTAAACCTAATAACTGGTTTTGCCGCCCTTTGTTGCCATAACTGCAATTAAGTGTTTGCAATTACTGGCAATGAGTCTTTTACATTGCTGTGGAGGACTTTTGGCCAACTCTTCTTTGCAGAATTTTTTTAATTCAGCCACACTGGAGGGTTCTCAAACATGAACGTTTAAGGTCATGCACAGCATCTCGTCAAGCATCAATCGGATTTATGTTCAGGCTTTGACTAGGCCAGAGAATTTATGCTTCTATCAATTATGGCAACTTGTCCAGGCCCTGAAGCTGCAAAGCAGCCCCAGTCCATCACACTACCACCATGTTTGACTGTTGGTATGTTCTTTTTATAAAATGCTGTGTTAGTTTTACGCCAGATGTAACGGGACACACACCTTCCAAAAAGTTCAACGTCTGTCTTATCCGCCCATAGAATATTTGCTCAAAAGTCTTGGGAATAATCAAGCTGTTTTTTGGCAAATAAAGCCTTTGTGGTTTTTTTGGTCAGCAGTGGCCTTCATGAGCACTGACATTAACGGAGACAAACGAGGCCTGCAGTTCTTTAGATGTTGTTTTGGATTCTTTTATGAACTCCTGGATGAGTCGTCATTTTGTTTTTGGAATTTAGGTAGGCCGGCCACTCCTGGGAAGGTTCACCACTGTTCCAAGTTTTCTCCATTTGTGGATAATGGCTCTCACTGTGGTTTGCTGAAGTCTCAAAGCCTTAGGAATGGTGTGTAACCCTTTCAAGACTGATACATGTCAATCACTTAATTTCTCATCTGTTCTGGAATTTTGTTAGATCACAGCATAATGTGTTGCTTTTTGAGATTTTTTAGCTTCACTTTGTCAGACAGCTTCTATTTAAGTGATTTCTTGATTAAACATGGTTTGGCAGTAATCAGGCCTGGGTGTGGCACGTGAAACTGAACTCAGGTTTCCAAAAAATGTGGTTAATCACAGTTGATTCATGATTTAGCCAGGGGGTTGGAGTGGCAATTACTTTTTCACATGGGGCCAGGCATGTTTGCATTTTGTATTTACTTGGGCTATCTTTGTGTAATAGACCAAATCTGTTTGATGATCTGAATCATTTAAGTGTGACAAATACGCAAAAAAATAAAAAAAAATCCGGAAGGGGGCAGATACATTTTCACAGCACTCTAGGTCTACTGTACCCTAATGTTTGCATAATCCTATTTATACTATAACTATGCAACATGAAGTGGGAACACTAGCACTCCAGTACGACTCCTCCACCCACTATTACATCAATAATGAACATAAAGTAGAATGTCACCTTTCTGATAGTTTCAACAAAAACTAAGAGATTCTAACTTTGTAAAAGTAGAATTCACATTAAAGCTGCTGTATTGGATTGCATCAGATTGTACAGGTGTACCTAATGAGAGTCCGCCTGAAAAGGGTGATGCTAAAGGATTGCTCGGAAGCTTCTTTTACCTTGTCTGTAGTCTGGATCTGAGGAGGTCACTGATGGGCTTTCACTGGATGAACTGTAATCACTGTGGTACCTCTGGTGGGTGTGGACTGGATCTAAGGGAAGATATCAGCTGATCTTTCAATATTCAACGATGACAAGTGTGTAATAACCATGTAGTAATACAAGAACAATGAAGTGTGAAAAAGGATCAAATGCAATTTACATGCACATTAGACCACTTAAAATGGTTATATGGACTTGACCATTTGTTTGAGAGGTATGTTAAGATGAAACTGTTTATTTCTCAGAATCCACACAAAACTATATAATAAGTTGTTTCACTTTCGTATAAGATTTGGGCAGGATTCCTGACACAAGCTACTGCTGCAAACACAAGCTACTGGTGTCTCAGGTTTGGCAACCCTAAACCAGTTAAAAGAGACATACGAAGCAGGTATTAGTCATGCTGTTGGTAAACACTCCTAATGAAAGACATTTGTAACTACACTGAAAAGCAACTTCAGCTGAAGTGTAATCAGGCATACCTCCTGTCAGGTTAGACAGTTTTATTGAGTGCCTTATCTTTTGTCTGGATTAACTGGGTGAACCACAGCACAGTACAGACCAGCTCACTACAATTATTTACTTTTCTCAAATCAGTGCTTCCTAAACTGTAGCAATGTGGGAAAATAACAAACAATACACAAAACTCTCTGAAACTGAACCTAATGTGTCATGTGTTTCTGTACCTTGTACGCAGAACTTGAAAGTCCTGCTCCCTAGTATCTACTGCATAGTTTGAATAAATGCCATTCCCCAGTCATTGCTCAGGCATTTTAGTTCAGAAAGGTTTCACAGTGTAACAGACTATTCTTTGTAATGATGAACCTCTTACATAAACATCAGAAGCAAAACATATTAAGGCCCAGCAACAATTACAATGGTACTAAGAAGGACGAGGACTGGTCAAACGGTCACCCAAAATAGTTTCCTGTCTTCTGCTGGTTAGTGACTCATGAATTCCTTTCACATGGTGTCATCAGAGTTAGAAGGTCCCAAGAGGAGCAGTCTCTTGTATTTAATAATTCACAGCAATTTACCACCATAGCTTCACTCAAGCAAGTAAGACTTGTAAAATTGCCAAAACACTCATACTGATCCATTGCATACATGCACAGATGCCCACACAATTGCACAATCACCTGTGATACACTGGTCGCTACGCCGCTATCTGTACAGTTCTGCTGAAGTTGGAGACCTAGAAGGTGAATGATGTCTATTTCTGTCACAAGAACGGCCCACACCGGTCAGAATGATTTTAATGAAAAACTCTCTTGTCAGCTTGGTTGATTACAGCTTGGATGGAGAGGGTAACAAAAACATTTATACCTACTAATCAGTCTCAATTACAAAACTCTAAAAGACTGAGGGCACAACCAATATAAAAATGCAACTCCTGTAAGAAATTGTTATGAGTGACAGTGATGGAGTAACTTAAATCTGGGTACAGGCTTGTATATATAGCCTCAAAACACCCACTGCACCTCAAAGCAAAGTATTAAAGAAGAGGGTCATGGCAAATTAGCAAGATTAAAAGGAGGATCTGGCTGATAATGTGAATGTTTCTCCATGTAAACAAGACAGCAGGAGAGTTAGACAGAAAGTGATTCAGGTAAAGATGTAGTGCATAACTCCTGCTCCATGCTCCTCTCCACTGACTGTTGCTTTTTCTTTCCCACAACACACAAAACATTATAAAACAGATGTAGACAAAGGATTAAAAGAATAGAGTTGATTCTCCAAATTCCTTCCTCTTCCAACTTAAGGGAGTACAATCGGTAAGTAACAAGCATGCAACAAGTACACAAGTACAAGTACAAAAACACAATGAAAATAAGACGGAGGAGGAATTTGGTCGTTGTCAGGCTGTTTTACTAGTCATTAAATACTCTAAATGAAGCTTAGTGAGTAGAAAGACCATAGCTTCAAATGACTTCCCCTTCAGTTCTATCATGTCTTTTCTCAGAACTGAAGTTACACACACTTGCAGAATAAAAAAACATTCTGTGCATTTTTTAACTGTAAGACTATCGAGGGAACAATCAATGCAACCTGGACTGACTCTTGCTCCTCCGTTTACCTTATCTTCTCATTTCCTCTCCCGCTCCCCATTTTATTTTTTCTCCCCCTCCTTTGTTCCTCACAACTAATGCACAAGTCTTCCGCGAGCACACACATCTTCAATGAGATATGTCTATGGCTATTATGTAATGTCATTACATTATGCAGATAATGTAGACAATACATATAATGAATAATGTGAGCTTTTATAGTTATAGTTTTAGACAGTATGTATAATGTAAAGATGATATCGGGGCCATACATAAGCCTAAGGGGCAAAAGCCCCCTTTTTTTAAAACCCTGAAATGCTTTGTTTCCTTTGGTGTCAACAAACCAAACTGTGATATAACTATGAAAATTTGGGGGTTGTACTTTTGCAAACACTTCCACCTCCAGTGTAATGTATCGTCTCAGCCTAGGAACAAATGACCTGTTGCCAAATAGCCGGAAAAGTCAAATAATGTTAGGAATTCCCTCATCTGCTACGCATGACTCCAATTATAGCCTTTAGGTCTGCAAGGAAAGTTTATACTGACTGAAGCACCTTGGCACCAAAAAGAAAAGGGAGGGGATTGTGGGTGAGACAAAGGGGACAAGGTATAAACATGCCCATGCACACGCAGGCATGCACACACAATATTGAGTTATGTTCGTGTAATACACTTTCCTTCAAGTCAACATACTTTGCGCACACACAAAAAAAGAAAGAAGCACTTTATAACTGAGTGAAACCTGAGATCATTGATCACTGCTCCGCCATCACTTTCCTGCAGAAAAGAACAGAAAAAGGTAAGAGAAAAAGAAAGAAAAGGAAGTCTCTGCCAAGCAACACATCCACAAGGCTCCACAAATGGTCTGTGCTCAATTAGGGCCCCATTCATACTGTAGTAAAATAGCTCTGGGATGAAATACAAAAATATTCTGACTAAACCTTCATAGTCATATTCTCTGTCAGTTTTGATGGGAGTAAACATTTGTTTGCATCAGCATGGTGACAAACAATCCTAAAATAATAATAATAATTGGAAGCTATTGGCACAAAACACACAATAATCCTCTCAATCTTCTCTGTGTGCATATGCAGTCTAACAAACAGGGACTACCAACTGAAGCTTAGTTCCTCTCTCTACATACCATCATATGAAATAAAAAAGTCAAGTGCCACTGATTACTATCAGGAAAATGTAAAGAAGGGGGAAGAAAAAGGAAGGCAGAACTTGTCAGGCATAAAAAGCCACAGTTGACGAAAAGAATGCTGTTGGGCAGTGTCTCGGTCAGCATTAAAATAGCTGCCAGTAAAGCACGGAGGCTGTACAGTCAGAGAGTGGGAAGTATGGAAGAACATCAAGAGCAGAAAACAGAACAAGACAGTGGTTTTTTTATATGAAATTCATCACTTCTGCTCCTCCACTGTTCCCAGGTGGCCGGCAGACCTATACAGTCACGTGACATCCTGCATAAAACTACCCTGCCTATAGAGACTTTACTAAGAATTCAGTAAGCTCCAGAGAGAGAAACATAAAGCTCTTGGGGCTGACTGTTTAGGTGTTAAACAATTGTGTCGTGTGTGCTCGGTCTAAGGTTGTGATTATACAAAGCCTGTATTTTCTGTCTGTGAATACCGTAGGTGTTTGTATGATTATTAAATATTCTTGCATGTGGGCCTCTATTTGTGTGCTTACAGCTGTGGAAAACGACAACAACAAAAAAGAGAGTGAGGGACTTTGCTTTATAGCATGTGTGACAGTTAGCGGCAGGCTAGAATTAAACTGGTCTATAATTAGAATCAGCCATTTGGAAACCTCTGTACCAGTGAGTCATACATAATGTCTAAACACTGCTGCCGAGCCACCACCAATGATACTTCATTCAAGCCAAGTCGTTAGAGATGGACACATAACCCGTAACTAGTCTGGATATCCGTCTACTCACGCCATCCCATCTCTGTCACTTTTTCACCTCTCAGAACAACCCAACGGTCCCTGAAGTCTTTTCACCCAGTTTATTGTCTAATAAATTCATTTTACGACCTTTTCATATATCTTAAAGACAAAACTGCAACAAGCGAATGTTGCTGGTCTCTATCACAGACTAAAGCTGAGAACTTTGGTGGGATTTACCAGAATAGAACTGTGGTAGACCCAACGCATAACAGATTCATGTTAACCAATGTGTATCTGCAACACACATTACACAATAATGACAGACGATAAAGCTCTGAGGTGTCACCAAAAAGCCAGTATCATGCAATATTAGGGTGATGAACTGACCTGTGACTGTTGTGTAATCTGTTGCAATGAGGAAAAACAAAAAGCCTAAGATAAAAGATATAAACGAAGCCGTGGCAAGAAGAACAAGCTGATTGTGGTTTTTAGAGTAGGTAAAAAAATAAATAATAATAATTTGTTTCTCACACTCCATTGAAATTGTTTGTCTAATGCAACCAGTGACACCCTCTACCTTCAAATGAGAAGAGTCACACCTTACACTAAAAGGTCAGTGAAGATAATTATTTTCTATCTAACTATCAGAAAATGTCAAAACGGCTATTATTTTCTCCATCTGCTTAAAAGTGATCATCAAGACTATAACATGGGCACACAGAAAATTATTTATGGTATCATGCTTTAATAATGAAGGTTATTGTTTTATCAGCAAAAAAATGTGAAAGACAATGTTGAAAGGAAAGCCAACAGTTTTCCCAAACTGGGTCTGATTACTGCGACGCCTGAGTCTGTTGTAAAAGAAAAAAGGAAAGGTAAGAATATGTTGTTTGACCTCAGCAGACAAAAGTCTTAAAAGCTTATGTTTCACTCACAGTGTTGCTGTCAGTTGTAGAGATGATTGCATAAAGAATGAAAAAGAAAAGAAGCTTGAAAGAGTAATTCAAATCCTCATTATCTAACACGCCTATTCAATTACAGCATGATGTAGGTTTAAAAATGTCAGATTGTCAAGTCACAGAAACTATAGAACACAAATTTCCAAATTTTCTACAGATTTGGGCCCTTTAAAGATGTAGGGTGGAGAGCTTCCACAGCTTTCTTACAATCTGACAAGCACTTAGTATAAAGATGACTCAAATCAAAAGTTATGTTTTATGTGAGTCTTTGGACTAAAAAAAAAAAAGAACTGCTCCTCTATTTCTGCACGTTTATGTTGAGAAACAAAATACACTCACCATCTACTGCTTGCCTTAGCACCTGAAGTTTTCTCTGTTTCTCCCTTATTCTGTCATAGACACCGGGAAGGCCCGAGCCAACAGACAGGGCTGAGTGGTGATGAGGCTTCCTGCTCTTCAGCCCCCCAAACTCAGAGAAGTGAGAATCCCTCTCCCTGGATGCCTGCAAGGGCGACTGGCGTCTGCCTATAGAGTGGGTACTTAAAGCACTGCTGCCCCTCCGTGCATCCTCCAGTGCTCCAAAACGAAGAGCCTCTGGGTCAATACAAGCCAAGTCAACAGAGGAAGCCCAAGTCTTTCTGGCCTGACTAGGGACCAGGTCTCTACTGTGGAAGGGTAGAGACCTCCTGTCTAGTTCCACAGGTCGGCCTTTTTGCTGTGGGTGCAGAGGGTGCAGATAGGGATAAGACTGCTCCAGGTGGAGTGAGGGATGTTTGGGATAGTGTTCGTTCTGCGATTCAGAATTGGGGTGATAGTCAGGCAGGGAATACTGGAGGTCTGCTCCTTCATCCCCCTTCAACAGGTCCTGGATAGGCAGGGACCCCATGGAACGACTGAGACCCCGATTAAGAGATGTCTGCTCCTGAGTCCTGGCTCTGTAGCGCTCCAAAACCCTAGGGGCAGCACTCCTCCCTGAGAACAGAAGAGAACCAGTGTTTTATTAAACCACAAGCAAAAGCTCACAAACAAGCTGACACTGCAAATGAAAGATTTAAAACACAAAATAACAAACCATATCTTTATGAATACTAGCAATGTACAACTACTTCGCACATATTCAAAAGGAAAACAATTAGCACGTCTTACCATATCTATTTTTCACATCCTAATACAGAAATATTAAAGAAATACCTGCAGGTATTTATGATGAGAAGATGATTTGAATAAATAAAATTCACTTCATTCCTTAAGTGCCTGTTCAGCCTGGCATCTAGGGCTTAACAAGCTGATGTCTCTATAGACACTTTCGCTGTGATACCCTGTTCTGTGATCCCTCTACAGTAAAGAATAATTGGGTATGCATACAGTATGTCCTCAGAATCTCCAGTCTGGCATTATAAAAGATACAGTATATAATATATTATTAAGTGACAAGCTGGACACTGCGCTAGTCTTGTGCAGCACCACAACTGCATGTTTGTGAATGCTTTCTTCTGGTGTCAAGTGCCTTATTTCAGAGAATATCTTACTTCTTACATTCAAATTAAATTGTATTTACTTAGATTTTTTAAATGACAACAATATTTTTGCACATTTTCAGTTGTAGCTAATTTCCCAATTATTTAAAAATCTTACAGTAGAACATACTGTGCCACAGTAACAAACAATTACCTCAACAGCCATCCAACCCTGGATCACTGTCCATACATTTCAAATCTGCCTTTGCAGACAAGCTATACAGTATATAAACTCTGCCAGTAACAGCTCTTGTTTTAGAGAGAAACAGAAGGCAAACATGTGCATGAACAAGAACAAAAACAAGAGGAAGAGATGCAGAAATGAGAGAGCAAAGTGAGGCATTAACTTCGTAAAAATGCTGCATGTGGTGGTTTAATCTAAAAAGCATCTGCTTGGTCTTAACAGGGAAACACATCAAAGACAGACAGGCTGTCTTCCAGGAACTCGGGGAAGCACACTAGAACTAGATCGAGCAAAAAATGAAAAAGGGAAAAAAAACTCAACAGGAGGTCTTATGAAGAAGTCTACAGCGGCCACAAGTTTTTCAGCTGATACTAGTGTGGGGTTGCTGTCATATGGATGAGCAATGAAAAAATGACATAAAAAGACACAAATTTGTTCCATTAGCAGCAATTACAACTTGGCAATAGGAAACAAGATTCTAAACACTGGAATATAGAGAGGCAGTGAGCCGCTCCTTAACAAAAAAGACACTTAAGAACTGAGTAATACTCTTTGCATGTACTTTCCCTAGGGCTGGCTGCTGCTCAACCAGGGAAACAAAGCACTGATACAAACAGCAGACCAGCAGCTTCACTGGTGACTCCAAAATATGCATCTGTAATCAATGCCATGCCGTGCTTACATAATCGGGACGACAGCCATGTTTGTGCGCTGCTCTCCTTTCCATGGCTTGGAAAAATGCCTGAGTTCTCTCAGAAACCACTGGGAAGATTTGGTCATATTTTCCTGAATTAAATCCGATTTGAGGTTGGAGTGTGATGTTCCGTGTGTACTTTCAGTTCTTACCCACAAACTGAGAAAGTGAGGATGCAAGTGACAAATACTCTAACGACCAGGGGCAGCATTTACACTGAACTCCCCCTCACTCTCTAAAGCATATACATATGTAAACAACTGATAACATATAAACAGTATATCCAACAACACAGTCAAATGTTCAAGCCTCAGTTTTTAACTAGGAAGGAAGAACAGATGATATACTCTCTTATCTCCAGAGAGACTCCAATACAGGTAAACAAAAATTTTAAATATCACCTGCATTTTACGATCATCTTACCTGAGGGCAAGCCTTTGCCCCTTAGCCTCTCCCGAATTTCCTTGCTCCGCTCCGGAAGAGACTCTCTATCAGTCAGCAGACCGTCCAGCTGAGAAAGAGAAAACAGAAGTAGAAGTAAAGAGAGAGGGGAAAAAATGCATGAGGAAGCAAGGAGAGAAAACAAATGCTAGAGGGTCATTCCTTCTGTAAGTCATCCATGCTGAAATAATGTTGTATCAGCATGAACCCCATTCCCCGTTGTGTAATTCAGCTACCCTACTGTGTTTTGACAGAGCGGATAATAGTCTTTTAACCCTAGTGCTTAGCAAGGATAAAGTTTGAGGTGAAGGCTTTCTGGCAAGTATCTAAAATAAAAATGTGGAAAAATAGACAGGACTGTTGTATTAATTATATAAGTGTGCACCTGGGAAAGGCTGCCCAGTACCAACCGCACAAGCTTTCTGATATAGGAGAAGGGAGGGTCACAACTGGAGTTTCTGATGTGTTTGCTGCAGACGTCCAGCACTGTGCGCAGTGACATTCGACTTAATGTGACATCATCGCACATGTTGAGAAGCAGGCTGTTCAGGTGTTCCCCCAGTTTCATAGGCTGCATGGCAAACGAAATAACAGTTACTACACAGGGACAAGAGCAGTATGTGCTATTATGTAACACGCATTAGTATCTCTGTTGTGTTCAGACAAGGAGACAGAGCCAAACCTTGCCAACATGGCACACACCCATCACTGAGTTTTAATGTGTATCTACTATAATAATTTCACTCGACGCGATGTTTGATACTTTGTTTTGTCCTTTAAAAACAAAAACATAGTAAGATTTGGTATTTTTATGTCTGAAGATTTGTAGCATGCATTTTGATGAGGGTTTGGCAGATATGACACTGGGCGTGGTGACGCCAATTTGAATCATTCTCACCCCCACATAATAGCATCACCAGGAAACATTCAGTTGAGATAGTTTTAGTTATGTTGTGGACACATTAGTGTAAATGCAAGCTATGTCATTAGTTTATCTGTACACTTCACTTTGAAGTCATTTTTATCCATAATACATTTTATGTCAAAGTCCATATTCTCATCTTATGAAATGTTAAAATATTTTCGAAATACATGAATTATACATCAAATACATCAAAAATCGATTAAGGCAGCTAGCTAACTCATTCCATTATACAAGGCTTGTAAGTAACATCAGCAAGCCAAATGATATCAAAGCAAGATGTGTGTTTGGTTTTCAAAATTATTTTTGCTGGCAAAAACATCATTCACATTCCTAAAGAATCTGGATCATGTACTCATTTCTCTTTTAACAGTTTAACAGTCCTCTACCACCATCTCAGTACAGTTCTGTCTCTCTAATAAGCCCACTTCAGAGCTGTCTAACCAAATCAGATAATTAGATTTAAATCCCTCTAGTAACTACCCTCTGCCCATGTATTTTGTTTTACTTGGAAATACGTCACATTATGAAAACTGAAGGCGGTTTTCTGTTTCACTGTGACTGTGTCAGGTTCAGGACATTTAGTGGCTTTTACAATGTTCTATATCCATCCATCAGAAACAATAACATGTATGACTTACAACGGAGCGCAACAACACAAGCAGTACTACTGTGGTTATTTCATGGTTGAGTGAAAAGACATGATGAGAGAGGAGTCTGTGTTCCTCAGTGAAGCAAGTGGATGGCAAACTTTGTGTGAGAGTCCTGTTGTTTGGTAGTTTCTCACAAATGTGAAGAGGCTGTGTGACTTTTGTTTTACACCTCTTACTGAGATATGAACGCATTGTAATCCAGACCATTTCCAGAGTTTTTTTTTTTTTTTGGATTAAAAAAGTAGAGATAAAAACACAAATTATAAATAAAAATTGTTTAAATTTATTTAAATTTATATATATATATATATTAGTCATCAACATCAACATGAAGCTTCAATACTAACTGTAAATGAATATCTTGCTTGGAAGAAAGTGTGGTGATTATTTACCTGACTTTGGGGGATCTCGTAGTCCGCTCCCCAAAAAAGGGTCATCCCCAGAGAATACATGTGCATCTGTGGAAAAAAATCTCACTCTCTCAAGAAAACATTTTACAAAACTAAACAGTAAAGCAACAGTGAACATAGAAATTTTGTTTTTTGTTTCAAGATAAACTAGTCACTGAACATTATTAAAATACATCAAACTGTCCTGTGTGAGAGAAAGAGAGACAGACTAATGCTCAATAACTGATTAAGTGTAATAAAACCTGAATTCATTCTTTCTTTGGAAAGGAAAAAGGGGCTTTCAGCTTAAACCCAAAACCATTTTCCATTTTCCTCTCCTTATTACTGTGCACTCATTGCATGGGAGAGAAATCACTTCCCCTGAATGTTAGGCTTGGTAGAGGAAAGAATAATTCAAGGATTGCCAAAGAATGCAACATAGCCTTCAAAGTCTTCAAGGAACAGATTGCAGAGGACAAATTTAAAGACACACTTTCCGAAAACTTGGAAACTTGAATGCCGCCCATTATAAGCAACAATAACACCACATATGTCGACAAAGTGAAAGAAAAATAGTGGCACTCGCAGCTGACACATATTTAGCTGCAGTCTCTGATAATGAGAGAAACAGATTATCTTTTCTAAACTCAAATAACTGAACTGGGAAGTCGGGCCCAGGGCTGGAAAACTGAGTCAGCACAAAACTGTGTTGAGGTCTGTGGGGCCGTGCCAGAAAAGGGAATCCAGTCATGCAAGCTTTTAGCTTTCCTACCAGAGGGAGAGAGTTGAACAGAGGAGGTGTGGTTCTGACTGTATGTAAAACAAGTTGTGCACTGCTTTGCAGGAAATAATATAGTTGCTCTTGTTCTGAATGCAAATATACTTCCTCAGATCTGCAACACTTAATATGTGCCAGAGTTCTGTGGCATTTTTTAATTCAACCAAGAATATACTCTACCTGATTTCCCTATCACAACACAGCAGTTCACCACCAGAACACAGCACTGTTAAATATGATAAATTGACAGTGGGAAGTTCCAACAAAACTACTGAGTCCTCATTTCCTTTAATTGTTTCTATGTAATTTGTATTGCTCTCAAAACTTAAAACACTGGGGTAATAACTGATCAGGCATAAATATGCACAAAATAAATCACTGCTGATGGATTTAGCCTATATCATATTCTCTGTGTATTAGTCCCACTGTCAAACTGACAGCAGGTAAATGACAACAGCTTCACCAACAATTGTTCATAATAAGCACTCAGAGCTTAAAAGAGATATTCTGTTTCCCACCACCACTGATCAAAAGGTGGTGGTGATTTGCCAAGAAAGAAGAGTAAACTGCAAACTAGCAAGCATGACCAAAGGTGATAAAATGTACACTATGCAAAGCATTAGATAATATAGATTACAACATTCTGTTACTCCACGGGTTTTGTAAAGTTCCTACCTTCTCTATGTCAGAGACTGAAGTCAAGGAGACGCCCTCCAGGACCTCTGGAGCTGTGAAGGCTCTTAAGTCCTGCTGGGTGACATATTCATCTGTGAATGAGATGCTGCCAGAGGGCATGAGCAGGAGGGACCAAGGAGAAATGATGAAGCCCATCGCTGCAGGGTCTGTAGTGAGAAACACACAATTCAACCACTGGACATATGATCAGGAACAAGAGCATATCTCAACATATTGGATTTCCATTATTTAAATTCCCGTCCATTGTCACACATACACACCCAGTGAAGCACTGTGTTTTAAAGCATCAAAATAAGTCACAGCATTTAGATACTGAAAGAAGCAACTGTAGACACATCCAACCACAGTGAATGTTTCTCGCTAACGCTTTGGCGTTTATGGAAATTCAAGGTCATTGAAGTAAACAAAAACACATGGTGCTTTCTTAGGCTGCAAGAAAATAACTGTTGAGGCATGGAGGCAGAAAGGAATGGCTACACAGCGTAATTCTCTTTTCCTACAAAGCCGCAGCCAGTGCTATGGTTAAGAGACGCTTTAAAAATATACAAAGGAATGTTTGAGCAGCGCTGCAAAATTCTTTTCTTTGACTGATACACAGAGGAGCAGAGAGACAAACAGAGGAACTGGATTTAAGGCACCAAATACCTGCTTTCAAAAGCTGGAATTTACTAAGTAAATATAAGTTTCCTGTTTAAAGCTCAAGTGACCATTTGGAGATTTTACTCAAATGTAGACTCGGGTAATAGGTGTACCCCACAAACTTTTTGCTCTGGATAAGAAATAAGTGAGCCCAGAAGAAGCACATGACTCAGTGATAGGCTTCCTGAAGGATAACAAATTAACCATTTCAGAAAATACTTAAAACATAAACAGAAGATTGGTTCAATCAGAACAGTTCAATCTTATACAAACAAAACATTTGAATTTGTGATGTGAGCATGCACCATTGCATTTGATTCATTCTCCTGTAATGTCTTTATCCTTTAACACTGAAGCCTATCAGTCTGTCAAGCTGCTATCTGACCACTGTAAACTCTGATGTTGTCTTGTAAAAATAGATGATACAAACCATACAACAAACATGCCATTAGAGCAACAGATGTAGAGCAGTACACAGCCTTAAACACAGAAGCTGGACACAGTTATAATTTTAAACGGTCTGTAGATATAACCACAAGGAGGAATTCCTCTAACAAATTTGAAATATTCACACATCGCTATTTCAAACAAATCATTCTTAAACAAACATAATAACTAACCACTTCTGTTTACACATAGAGGGAAAAAGTGCTAGTGAACAAATGTTTGAATCTATTAATTTCAGAGTATGAAATGTGCCTGAAAAGACATGAAAATAAAAAAGTTTGCTAAGTATCTCCATATAAAGGAAACAACCTGACATTGACTTTGACTGCAAACCAAACAGAAAACATACATGTAAAGTATAACTAAGACATTGACTTTTGTTTTTTTCATTTTTTAAGAACAAACTGTTTAACAAATCAAGGTTTAAATAGTTGCTTTTATTAATCCACTTCTGTGGTAAACATACTTCTTTACATAGCTCAGTGACTATATAATAACTGGTTCCAACATCTGCTCTTCAAATTTTAGCTTCACTCAGCAGTCTAAACTATACACACGAGAGGCCACAATTTACTCAGTATAGCTACACGACTACACACTGAAGGAAAAAGAAGGACGTGTTAACAATTACAATCACTGCAGGACAATGCCACGTGAGGAGTAAATCATTTAGAATACTCCAAGTATCCAACCTTGCATTTTACCCATAACACATTCGTAACTTTATCTCTGAAGGCTTAATAAGTGAAATGCAAGACTATTTGTACACAGTCCTTTATCTAAGCATAAAAGGAATATTTACATGGCACACTGATAAGAGGAAATTCCTGCAGCATGTCCAGATAGTCTGTGGTGGCACCAATCAGCAAATCTGAATGTTGACATCAATCTACAGTACTTTAAACAGAAACACACAAACAGTGGTGCCAGTTTTGATATGACATATGCACCACCCAAACCTTTTATCAACAAAGGGGGCACTGAAGTGCCCGCTGACTCACATCCTGTCCAATGTCTCCAGAGTTAAACCTCCCTTAGTCACCCGCTCTTGAAGATTTTTTTTAACTTACAAAGACATGCTAGAAGGATGGCCTTATCTCTTTGTCTTCAAGGATAATAACAGACATTTACAGGAACAAATGAGTCACAAAAATGATTAATGTGGAAATCTGAACAGTCAACAATACTACTGATGATGCTGAACAGGTTTGCGACAAACTGAGAATAAATTACTCAACTGATTTAATGTTGCAATATTCCTCATAGCAACAAAAGACAGTTGGTGTGTGACAGAATCTATAATTTGCTTTAAATCGATACATAAATAAATTTTGGTAATTACTACAGAAATAGATCGAAAGACGGTGATTGATTTCACTCATTTGTCAACACAAAATAGCACCTGCAATTCACATTATCTCAACAATAAAAGAGTACATTGTTTAAAAAAAATAGGACAAGAAAGGCATAAAAAATATGTATGACAATATACTGTGGTTTGTGTGCATGTATAATCATTTCTAATAAACATCTTACCTTTGTGGAACAGTTCTTGGAGGCTCTCTGCACTCTGGCTGAGCACTGCCCAGACCTCCTCCTCCTGGAGTGGACCTCCTCGAACCTCCAAGGCTTCTGCCAAAGACACATGCATCTTCCCTGCACAGACAAGGAAAGGGGACAACTGGTTTACACCAGAAAATGGACACACACAAATACAGAATTAAATTTTACACATAACTAGGAGAAACCAACACAATGTTTCTTTTTGTTATTTTCTTTACTCTATATGACAGAAGCCTACAGAGCCCAGGAGGTGGCATGGGGGGGGAAAAACTAAATTGTGCATATGAATTACTAAATTGAGAGCAGTCTGGAAGTTGAGTCATGGCAACTGGACTTCTTTCTTGTAAGGTCAACCTTACAGTCCAGTTGCCATGACTCAACTTCCAGACATCTTCACCTGGATGACTGAGAATCTTCACAGATAAATTGAGAGTACAAATTAAGTAATATGTGCACATGCATTACTTAATCTGTGCTTTTGATGTATAGCCTTTTGTTTTTGGTGTGAGACAGCTGCTTTCAAGCTCAGTCTGTGCCTCTCTGGAAGCTGAATTAAAGCCACAAAATTACTATACATCAGTTAACTGTCCTCTGCACACTGGACAAAGTCTGAACATAAAGCTTTTGTACACTTTATATCTCCATAAACATTACTGAGAGCATTAAAGTCATAGTATTCCACACCACATTCCTAATTGCTAGTGTTATTCTAAATTAAACATACGATACTATTCAATCATATGATGTTGTAGCTGAAACCCGATATCTGCCTGCCCGTCATAAATTAGAACCACGTCCAGTCTTGTTAGAGATGTTTTATTCAGACAGATGTGTGCATATAATCTCAAAACACATGGTAATAAGGTTCTGTGCTTGCTGACGCAATTCAAATTGGGGTGGATTGGGGTGGTGAAAGTCCCACATCTTCCAAATGTAAAATCTCTTAACAGTGTCAGCAGTTGAGTAGGTAGAGCAAGCACATGATGCGCGCATGCACACGGACACACACGCTGCATTTCTTGAGTTACATTCAACAAAGCAGCAATTTATTACTGTGAGCCTCCATCAGCTTGTGAGGTTTAAAAGAGCGGCTTCCAAATGGTGGCAGCTAATCTAGAAAAGTCCTAAAAAAGACACCTTTTTAATGTGATCTTAAAGCTGTTTGCTGCTGTACACACAAATGTACATAACTTTTCTGTATGTTGATTACATGTCATAAAACTATAACTGGGTCAAGCTCAAGATAAGGACTATATTTTACTTGTTGCAGTGATACAGAAGATTCTGACATAGAATAGCCTATATGTAAATACACACAGTCCCTTTACAGTACTCTACACAGATTTAGATTAAACACGTGCCAGAACATGCTAGGCCTAAGGGAGAGTCTTTTAATTAACTCATGTGGCCTACAGACTGGCCCTCTTCTATGGGTTGATTAAATTATGATTTTATTTTAATATTAAGTTACAAAATGTAAGACATCACCTCTTAAGTTTTGGCATGTTTTCACACTAAACACCTAGCCCAATTTAACAGGGATTTGTTAGCTAAAAGTGCTCTCATCTATCACTGTTTCTCTCTAAACTCTGGCACCAATGTTGCAGTGACAGTGGTGTCTAATCTTTGCAATCCAGCTATGACATGATGCAAATGTGAGCAAAACAGGCTGCTTCAGTTTTGACTGACTCATTCTGACTAGGAAACTATTAGCGGCCATAGTAGGCTATAAACATATATAAAATCACTGTGGGTGGGTGGTTAGATGAAAAAATGTACAGTTCACATGCAGAGAAAATTTCAGGGATAAACTTTGCATGTCTATCATATATTGTATATTTCTAATCACAAGTGACTTGTGTCAATTTTAAGATCCAAAACTGGTGCAATGTGATTTGACAGTACTACCATAGCTGTCTGTTTGAATGTATTCTCATTTAACAACAGCAGAGTATGAAGTTTATTCTAGTGTGTAGGTAGGCAATGAGATTTGTCCAGTACCTAAAGATGTAAAATGTACATATGTCACAATTCTAAAGCAAACAATACAATATCAATTTCCACATGCTCAAATGCAAATATACAAATGTGCAGGGCAATGCAAAAGATGGATCAGAGTGTGTTGAAGTCATATAGAAGGGAACAAATTCAAAAAGCACCACACAATTAACAAAACATAGTCTTTAAGGAGCAGCCATGACTGTGTCTGAACTTGATTATCGCTTCCCTTGAGAAGAAGAGATGTATTCTCTGATAATACAGCTTAAGCTTAAATTGACAGTCCCACATAGTGTAATACAGAAATTTAAGAGTATCTATCTATTACATTCTACACTCTAAAGACAAAAACAGAAATAACCTTTTGTTATGGTTTCACATCCTGACCAAACTTCATTTGCAGCAAATCTAAAATCTATAAAACCCTCTGTAAAACTGCTCAAGTCACTTCACAAATCTTCTTTTTTACTGTAGAATTATGTGCAATAATACAGTGTCATATAATAATGCTGGAAACCTACTGCGGGCGATTAGTTAGTCTTCTATTGTTCCTCCACTTTCTGTCTGTATAAGACTACATTTCCCACTTAGCCACAAAATATGACACTGACAAGACAGTCATGTAACAGTAAAGAATGTAGTCTATGTTTATGGCCAAAAAGTTTGAAACATATGAAAAACAGTATATTTAGCTGACTGCTTTACTGAAAAAATAATCATCTATTCAATGTTGACAGCCTTTCTGGTGTTTTGTTTTCACTCTTTCCAAAGTTGAGTAAACCCACATTAAACACAGCACAGTATATTTAGATGTACTAGATCACAGCTCTTACTGAGGATTTTATAAATAAAAAAATGTTGGCCTATGACACAAAAACAAAGCAGACATAAATATGTCCAAAAAGGAAACAAAGCACAGTCAAATCTACCAGAGTACATGAGAGGACATTTCATCACCACTCATTTCCTGAAAATAACATTTTCCAACTTTTTTCAATGTAAAGCCAAATTTTTTTATGTAACTTTTCTCAATCATGTGGCAATTTGCCAGGTGCGTGGGGGTGTGAAAGCAAGCAGGGTTTGAACTTCTCGCTCAAGCCCGCCATTAAAGTCACTGGGATATGATCTAGGAACTGTAAATGTCTGTAACAAATTTTGTTCCAGTCCATCCAATAGTTGGGATTAGTGGTGGATCAACTGATCAACACACATAACAAATGAAAACTGGCTATAAAGGACCAAAAATAACTGAACATTTCATAAATAAGCAGTGCACCAGTTTTGTTGCTTTTGGCATTATGAGCTGAATCCGAGAATATCACTTATTCATAAACTCTTGGCATGAACTAGGTCAGCGGCATCATTAGCGTTCGGCTTTATCACCAAAAGTAACCCGTGAAACAGCATTGCTTCTGTGAATCGAAGTTTTGAGAAGAGAGTTAATGAGTAAGTATGTCACAGACCTGAAATATTTATGCAGGAATGCAAGTTAACCATTATTGTCAATGGGAGGCGTGAAGTGTGAGGCAAAGTGGGCTCGTACCCATTTTGCTCATTACTCATGAGAATGGGGATAGCGGGTGCTGTGAAGACTGATTGTTTTGCAGCCCTTGTTATTTCAACAGAGATCTACAGTGGAATGTTTTTATCCACACTGAGGCTGCTGAGCAGGCCAGCTCCCCTCTCACTGGACTATGGTCCTGCTCATTATTTAGGGGGTTTAGGAGGCAGCAGCCCAAAACATGAGCGCAGACAGCCTTCACCACTTCAGCACCTCACTCCCGTTCTCTTTTTTGAAACAGTGGGGATGTTTGTTTCCAGGTATTCCCACACTATAGCTAGAAAGAACCTAAACAAGGCTTAGGATGCTGCCACTGTTAAGTGTTTAAAAGTCTTGGCTACAGTTAAAGATTTTAAACAGAATAATCTTAGAAACGTGATAGCGTTCCTTACTCTGCACTTAGGCGAAGCTTTTCCTTTCCTCCCACCTTCCTGTCTGTGACGCCGCTACAACCCATGAAGTTGATTTGAAAACAGCCACCTAAAAAACTGCACTTCAGCTGAGTAACCCAAACAACTTTGGGTTCTGCTGCTTTGTTTCAATGTTCATCCCTCTACATTTTCCAGGAACAAAAAGATCAGAAGGGCAACTACATTTCTTCTATGTTGAAAACCCGAGTAGCTGCACTTTCGAAGCAGTCATCCATAAAAACACTAGATTCCACTTCTTTTTTCCAAAAGCGTAACTCATAACATTAGATATGAGAAGGAATTTGTTCATATCCTCCAAACATCAGAACTGTGGTCTCAGCTGGCAAACGCGTTTGGAACAGAAGGCAGTGAGAAGATGAACTCTGCGCCAGCACTGAGGTGAAAATCCCCCTGAAGTCGTCCATGCCAGGGAACTTCAACAACAAACTCTTGAGTGAAACTCTATTCCCAGAATCATGTTATATTATGCAACCTGTGTGCACAGGATTTAAATAAAAATTTTTTTTAAAGCACAGTCTAGTCTAGAAAGGCCTGGGATCAGAATTCCTTTCAGGCCAACATGACTGATGGTGTATGGATTGATGTTATGAAAAGACGTACAGCAAACCAACACCAGGCTGAACCGAAGACATACATCTTAAGAACCTCTCTGTCTTCACTGCTTCTGAATGCCCAGTATTTGATATGTTCTTCCTCGCTGCAAAAGTGTAACAAGAACTCGTGGTTGTATTTACAGCTGACACTTGACATGACATGAAGCAACTGGTTAAAAGCTGTGGTGGCAACAGAGCAGAAGCAAGGGAAAGGGAAAGGGAAAATCGAGTGGTGGTTTTCATTCATCTTAACCTACTTACATTTTAAGCAACTAGCAGACAGGCTTTTCCAGATGACTTAACAAAAGTTTTTTTTTGATGGACACAACACTGACAATTACAGCACCAAACCTGGTGCGTTACACTTACTAATTGGTTTGTCTGACTACCCAGTAAAGCCACTCTGAATATTGGTGTTTTCTTTTTCATCGCTGCCAGGATCAGGACCAGCAAGAAGGAAAGCCGTGGCTATTCCATGATTATCAGCCCAGCTCTGGACCAACGGCCCTTACTTCTCATTTTGGTCTAAACCTCATCCGCTCCATTTCTGTTAATCACAGGGTTGCTATGAGTACCATGACATGCGGAGCATGGATTTGCAAAACCTCACTCCAACTCCCCCCACCTCTCAACACACTAAACCCAACCCGATGTCCATTTTTCCTATGGGAATGCTCTCACCTCCATCATAGACGGGTTCATCTTGCTCAGTCACATGGCCTCATCACTTTAATACTGAATGACAATGTAATACTCAAAACTCTCATGACCTTTGACCTTGGAGTTAACTTCACTACCTTTCTATGGTAATGAAGGGGGAGGGGGTACAAGCTGCCTCCTTACAACCCAAAACAGCATTCAGTCTGAGCTGACACATTATGTCTCTGAAAGGCTTTTCAGTTTAAGCAGGATCATGTGAATGGTTGAACATGTTGTGTATGAAGCGCAGGTGGATGAACCTGAATCAGACAACTTGTTATTTTGTCTCCTCCCTCCCAAACTTAAAAACACACTTATACTGTGGTCAAACCTTAGATGCCCCATGTCAGGACACGCAACAATACTTTTAAGGTCTAAAATCACCAAATATCAGCCACAGGCACCATTTACTAGCCTGAAAGTAGCCAGCAAACGGTCCAGTCGATGCTTTTTAACATTAGATAAAAGTATCGGCGTTTTAGCTCCGCACCACAAACTAAACTGCACCGGGAACAGTCACGCTAAAGTGAGCCACAACACAATAAAGTTTAATTACATCGGTTTTTGACTAGTTAAACATAAACTTACCAGGCAAGAAGATCTACAAAACAACTGTGGAGGGAAATGTTCGCACTTCGACGAGGCTATGAGTGCGCACACAAACGGGACCAGACGCCATCCCATCCACAAAGCAACATCTTGGGAGACTCTACGAGCAGCCAGGCAGGGGACAGGTTTACCTTTCCACGGTGTTTTCAGCTGTAAAAATCCACTACGCTGAAAGTGTTGTTCTCCAAAGCCGCTGCAGTTAAAAAATAAAGTACTCTCCACTTCGGAGGCTACTTATAAGTCGGGGTTTAGATCCCGCTACACAACACTAAAGTCGCTTCAAGCTCAAGCAAGTTACCATTACTGCTGAGGAGCGTAATAACCCCTCCCTCTCCACAGCTAGCGTGGGCTGACTGGGAGTAACTAGACACCTTGCTAAGCCTGCCTATTGGCCCTCTGCTTGGGACTGTCATTTAACAGTTTCTATAGTAACACACAACTGGGAGTAAAATGCACAGTGAGCTGCGCTTATGAAGGCAGAATATGGTTTGTTAAATGTTTCCAAGTCCTCAAATGTTTGCACAGGCTGCAAACCCTCCTCATCACATCCGAAAATACAATTCATAATAATTTTTAACTCTGCTGACAGGTGATTTTCGTCTGAAATTGTGCACAAATAACTAACTATGTGATGTAATAGCCTTTTTTTATTATTATTATAAAGCTGACCATCACTGCCTCCGATCAGAGCAGAAACAGGTGCGGATCATGTTTAAAACCAAAACTCAAAATCAGCTAAGTTGTCTGAGCAGTCAGGAAGCAATTCACTGCTGAATACTTCCTTCCTATGGTGCACTTCAAAGCTGACCTATTTTTGGTCTGTGGTGTGCCATCTAGTGGGATTTAGCCATCATTACATGCCGCCTTGTTTACTGAGAATTGTGGCTGTGGTGAAAGGACCGTCTCTGCCTGCCTGTGCCTGGCATGATTATTATCACCAACCATGGGCTGAAATGATAAGACTAGCACTGATATTCTCTTTAGATGGAGAGAGCTGATATTCATGTGCTTCAACATTTCAGAAGTGTATGCTGTTGAAGTCAATGTATGCAAAATCTGCTCAGAGTTTTAGGCTCTTATATTAACCAGATACATGTGTAGGCTATAAACAGGCAACATTTAGAATTCCTTAAGAATAAAAAGTGATGGGTTCAGAGCCAAAAATCAACTTGATCTCTTTTCAAACCTCTTATAGCAGTGGAAGTTTTGGGCATTATTACCAAAATACATGGGTTACACCCTCAACCATTTATGATTTTTTTTTAAAGATGCACTGAGAAACATTACTGATTAACTAAAAGAAATTATAAAAAATGTTTATGGTATACCAAAGTAATTCTCTGACCCTCAAGTTATGTGTTTTTCTTTAAGTTAAATGTGAGTCTGTTTCTTATTGCAATGAAGCATGATTTAGCCCACAGTGGGCCCTGAGGTACAGATGTCATATGTACACATGCCATTTTTTTATGTAAATTGTACATGTGCATTGTAAGGTGTCTAATGAGTCAGCCATTACACAAATAATATTTTTGACTGATACCTGTTATCATTTTTTGTTTGTTACATTTGAATTTCTTCTAATTACAGACTGTAATGTGTGTTACTGTTGCACAATGATTAACAACAATTACTGAATTTCCTTTTAGTAATATTATATAATATACTTCACTAAAGCTAATTGCTTCATTAAATTACTGCTACGTCTTTAACAAGTGAAACATATTCCCTGGAATAGATTGTAGATAATAGATAATAGAACAGTTTTATTTTTTTAAATGTTTGCTCATTTCCAGCTCACGGCATTTCCAAGGAAATGAAGAGAGGAATAAATTGAGTCATTGGGTGGTTGTAATGCTCTTTAAATGTGGACTTTCACCAGCGAGTGATTGGACATCTTTTCCCATAGTGAGAGAAGCATATACCTTCATAACTATAGTTAACTATATATATGAAAGCATATTCTATTTATTATCTGCTGCCAGTGATCTTTAAAAAACGCCTTTACTGTTTACTGCTCCTTTACCTGAGGCAGAGAGGCCTCGTGAGGAGACCAATAGAGGAAACAAGGTCTGAGAAAGTGTAACCAAAGTGAAGTGAATTTTAGATTTCTTCATCCTTCTATTTCTGTCAGTACTGTCCTTAATATCTCCTCATAAGTGCTGGTCTGAGCCCCAGGGGCGATTTGCAGAGCAGACTTAACAGAGTGGCTATGCCTGTTCTGATAGTTTTGGAAATGTGGGGCACCTGGTACTGTAGGTTGAAGGCATGTGGTTTTGCTGATTGGTGAGTTTAGCTTCTGGGTCCAGCTGGAGAACATTAAAAACCTTCCTGGAGGTTTTTCCTTTTCGCTGACTTGAAACGTGTTCCTCAGTTTGAAAAAAAAAGTGTGAGGGAGTTGTCAAAAATGAGTGTGCGCTTATGATAGAGCTGATTTTAGCAGCTCTGTTGGGCATTTATTTAAATTTGTAAGTTCGCAGGCATCCTAAGCATCCAAATCAGTCTAGTTTAAATGTAGAAAAAGCTGATTTGACTAGTTCCTTCTCCAAGCAGGTCTCTGTGTTTGAGACATACCAACACCCTGACAAATCCCCCCCGCCCTGAACTTACATTGCATTGTAAGGGAGTGTTTACTCCCTTTGGAAGTTTTCACCTTTCATTTTTTTTACAAACCTGAATCTTGGTCGATTTAATTTAATTTTATTTTATTCTCTTTGCTTTAAAAATGTAAAATGTGCAAACAGATCTCTACAAAGTAAGATAAATTCATTAAAATATAGAACTGAAAATAACAGATTGCTGAAGTATTTTTCTTGTTCTTCTTTTGAAGAACATGTTTACAGAGCTGAGCTGTTTGGAGTGTTATTTTGTCCTCATGGGGTTTTTGACGGCGATTCTGATTCACCAGTAATCAGTAACATGTCCGTCCAGAATCCGCCTTGTTTATAGTACATTCACCGCTCTCAGATTTTCTCCATTTAACTAACTGGCTGCACCAGTGAGGATTTAGGTGAGTTACTTTGAAGGGGGTGAATAATACCATCAGTACACTAATACATTCACTTATTGTGTCACTTATTATCAGTTTTATATGTTGAATAAGTTTATATTACTTTATAGAGGAAAACTTTGAAGGTGGGTGAATATTCTTATTATGCACTGGTACTCAAAGGCATCTTAGGTGAGCTGTCTTTATTGTTCACTGTGTTAGCAGTTTTTTTTTCTAGTACCTTGGAACAAGGCAGCAACCACTGACTTCAACTGAACACAGCCTTTAGCACAAATACCAAGCCATTCGCATTTTGTATTTAATTGATCTTTTTATCACAGGTTGACATTAGCTGTACTGTAACGGCAAAAACGGGAGGCAAAATAGAAGAAAGTGACACAAATCAATAAATGAGAACAGCAGCTTGAGGAAAAGACAGGTTTATATAATGTCGTGTTGAATTATAGCTGCATCCTCAACCACATGAAAACAGTTGTTACAGAACCGTCCTACTCATTGCAATAACATTTGGACATAAAACTTAGACAAAGAAGATTGTTGATGTGCATGTAGTGTGTGTTCCACACAGTCACCTGCACAATGAAAGAAAAATGTTGCAAAACAAGTTATGTTCTATCAACAAATATTAACAACAATGCTAGACTGAAACACAGACTGAAACTGCAGCTGCGTGGGAAAGGCAGGTCTCTCCGAATCCATAGCAAAACTACTAAAATTACCTCTCACTGCTGAGGTCAACAATGTCATACATTTTATTAGTCTTCTAATGAAACTGACATCAGGGCATATCTCACTGTCAGCAATCAGGAAACATAGCCTGATTTCCACAAAGTATAATTCCACACCCTTTTGAGCCCTCTTCAGATGAATATATACAGTAGTTTTTATAGTTTTATATAGTAGTTTTATAAAAATGTAATCAATGTGGTGTTTTTGGACTGTGAGAAAATCCTTGGTGGCTCTGCCCTTCATATGCTGACACTGAGAAATTTGATTTAGACTCATTGTGTTGCAAAAGTGGTGCTCAATTTTTAATGAATGCAAAATCAGCTCTGTTAGCTAGCTGTAGTCTACCTGCTCAACACCAAATCTCATTAGAAAGACAAATATTTAGCAAGAGAAACAGCCAGAGTTGGTGGACACCAAAAGAACTTGTCAAATTCCCCTCCTTCATGTGACAAATACAAACCCAAACTGAACAAAAATCTGTCAGATTAGACACTGTAGCTTTGAAAATAAATTATATTTTGGATTATGTATACACACATAGCTACATGAGCCTTGTTGAACCACAAGTCATGTGAAAAATATTTGTTTGCTCATGTTGCCTTTGTTTTGCGTGAGATTTTGTCTGACAATGAAACATTAATATAAGGTGAAGGTTTAAAAAAAATGTACCTGGAAGCATTTTTCTAGTGTTCCTTTAAAAAAATTCTCTGTACATGATGCTGGTTTCTATGTGCACTGAGTTTGCTTGTAATGACGTGTGCTGTTTGAATAAAACTGCACTGCTCTGCCCTTTTTTCCCCTCTTGTTATTTGTCCTTGATGTGCCATCTGATAGACTAAATGAGTCGATGATGAGAGATGCAAGATGTGGGCAGTTTAACACCGGGCTCCATGTTCTCATTGAGCGGGACAGTACAGGATGGGATCATAGAGACAGAGAGGGAGAGATGCTCCTACACTACGCACCCCTCCCTCCCAGAGAGTCAGCCTTAGCTCGGGCTTTGACGTCAGACGTGCTCCTGTTCGGTTGCTATGGCAACATATATCCCTATTCCCCCTTACTCTTCCCTCCCTCTCTCTCTCTCTCTCTCTCTCTCTGCTCTGGTAGGTCCACAATGGTACAGCCAGCATCTTGCAGCACAATGGTTGCAAGGTGGTGAGCTGGGGGAGAGTGATTCAGCATCAGCAAACCTCAGTTCCTTCCACCACTGCTTTTTTTTCTTTCCTCATCTCTGTTTTTGTCTTCTCAACCTTTTTTTTCTTCATTTACGAACGTTTAAAATTAAATCTTCAGCCATGGCAGCCGCAATGTTTCCCGTCGGGATGTTTTGAAAAGGACTGCCACCGGACTGGGCTCGTCATCAGCTGGCACGGAATGGTAAGGCCGGGCGGGTTTGTTTAATGTGGATGCGATGCTTGGAGCTCAGCTGCCTGGAGGGTGGAGTGATGAATATTGATTGCAAGGGAAGGTTAATGAAGTCCACTAGCGATGCCTCGGTGGGAAAGGGACAGCGATAAAAAAAAATAAGAAGAAAAATCAACCCCATCTTGATACATTCACCACCGCGGATGTTGTTCTATTGCAACCAGCAGCGACCAGCAGAGTGCGGGGATTTCATTATGGCGTTAGTCTCTCCATCCATTCAGACAGCCTGCAGTAGGCTTAAACACTTTGTCCCTAAATAGACATTGAGAGTAACATCACAAAATAGGCTGATATCCAAGCTACTTTTCTTTGTTATATAACATTTTGACTTTAAAATCTCTACTGTTTAACCATGCATTTATTTCGTTGAACCATACCCACATGTTCTGACTGATCTTAGGGCGACTGCTGTGAAGAATAATATGCATTTTTGATTGGGAGTGGTGCAAATGGATGATGGATGGATGAATGACGCTCTTCAAAATACAAGCCTCATGCAGGCTACATAATGTAGGCCTACATGCAGAGTTTGTCCCTCCTCCCCCTCAGAAGTCAGCTGCGCACCTTGTGCATTATGCAGATCACCACTACTTCACCAGGGATATGAGACCAGATCCATCATAAGTGCTGAAAAGTAGATAGCCTGTTCTCAGACAAACAGTCTGAATTAATGACGATTTATTGATTAATAAGGACAATTTTTCTCAGTGGTGGTTTTGATACTGGTACAGTAAGCTTTTGAGGTGTACATTAAGGGAAAGTTTAAGTAATATGTGGAGGCTTTGTCATTAGAACTGAACTTGAAACCATGCAGAGGGGATGGGTTGTTATTCACCCTAATGTGGGCTGAATATGCTGGACACATTGGATTAACGCTACAGAGACAGGTAATTTCTCAAAATCTGCCCCATTTTGGGCATCCTTCTGCAACCAGAAGACAATAAGCCCACCTTGTCTAATATGCTTTGTGCACAGGTACAAATATACAGAGCTGTTAGGAATACATTAAGCCCAGTTGACTGGATCTATTTATATTTTAAAATTAAAAGATTCCCTTGTTTGGTGCATGCCCACAGTCATGGACTAATTGCTGGTGCGATGCTGTGCTATGGTGTCACAACAAACTCTTCATGTTCAGGACAGAATAAGAGAGGTTTTAGCACTGTGACCTTGGGTGCTGAATTATTCATGAGCTGGCTTCTATGCTTTTGAAAGTGCTGCTGGGAATACGCTTAACAATTAAATAAAGCTTTTTATGCCTTTTCTATTGTGGCTAAAGAGAGTGACATCTCTCTTTTAATAGATAAACACGCTCATCATACATCTCTTTATCCTTCTCATCATTAGCTTTGTGCAAATCGTGTGTCTGGCACAATGTTTAAATACTGTATTTTAGTGAATTACAAAAGTAGCTTTAGCAACAGTCAGCGCTTTATTTGAGGTAGCAGCTGCTGTGTGTCTATACAAACTGATAATCACTGTTATAGATTTTTAGGTAGGCAGCTTGTTTATTCAATGGCAGATCATCAATGGAAATAGCTACCAGCAGACTAATGTTATCTTCCTGTAGAGGATGCCTGCATTTTAATTCCAATTTGTTTTGCAGACTTGGGAGCGTCAGTATACTAATCCTTTGTTATGTGATAAAATAAAGCGATGTAGGATGAGATAATGGGAGTATTTCAGGCATGATTAATGAAAGTAAGGAGCTAAGGCTGCAACTAATGAATTAACCTGCTGATTATTGTTTGGTCTATTACACAAAATGGTGAAAAATGCTCATATCAATTTTCACTGAGTCGAAGGTGACATCTTCAAATGTCCAACCAACTGTTCATAAACCAGTGATATTCAGTTTACAATGACAGGAAGAGAATAATAGGGATGGCACATTCTAGAAACTGATAGAGGTAAATGGGCTAACTCGACTGAAGTGAATAAACACAATATTTTGCAAATTTCTAGGGTTGAAAGATTTTGACAAAACTAATCAACATCGTCATTTAAACTTTTCAAAGAATTAAGAGAGTTTGGAAACAATCATAACATGAACTGTCGTACAAGTGGCATGACGGTTTATAGAGGATGAATGTGAAGTATGAAGTGCAGACTTCAAAACAATCCTTGCTGACAGTCAATTACATCCATCCATCCATCTTCATCCGCTTATCTGAGGTCGGGTCGCGGGGGCAGCAGCTTCAGCAGGGATACTCAGACTTCCCTCTCCCCAGCCACTTCTTCTAGCTCCTCCGGGGGGATCCCAAGGCGTTCCCAGGCCAGCCGAGAGACATAGTCCCTCCAGCATGTCCTGGGTCTTCCCCGGGGTCTCCTTCCGGTGGGGCGTGGCCAGAAAACCTCACCAGGGAGGCGTCCAGGGGGCATCCTAATTAGATGCCCGAGCCACCTCATCTGGCTCCTCTCGA
>JAUMHL010000004.1:7204767-7222067 GCA_032362345.1 Sandelia bainsii
TACAATATGAACAATGTCTACACATTCATTCTGATCAATTTGATGTTATGAAATCTGCTTTTCTTTCACAAACATGGCCATTTCTATGTGTGTCCAAACGTTTGACTGGTAGTGTATGTATAAATTGGTTTATGTAATTTGAATTCATGTTGAATGGAAAAAAGATTTACACTTGTGAATTCTAGTGTATAGCCCGAAGAAAATAGTTTGTCAACTTGTGTTGATAATAAATTTGATTAAAAGCTAAAAATAATTCAGACAGACCTGGGGTTTCTATTTAAGTTCAATACCTAATGTGTTCAACTGTAACTGAGAACACTGCTAAACAGTAAAACGTCTTCTTAAGTGAAGCTTAATTGTCCATCTGTTTTTGAGTTGTGACAGTGTGAAATTTAAACACCTGGGGATGTAATTTCATAAACTGCACAGTCTAAGTGTGAAGACAGGTTATTCTATTGTAGCTCATATTATTCAGACACTTTGGATGACTTACAGATGCAAATATAGCTGGATGGTACATTTTATAGGTACCTCCGGCTGCACACTCAAGGTTTCAATTCAAAATTTAAATGTAATACATTACATGTATGACTTTTTCATGTTGTTTGTAAGAAGTGTTTTGACCTTGTGCCCCTCAGTAATACACAATTTTTTTTATGGTTTGTGAGCTGTGTTGTAATTATTCAGTCTGTAATTAACTCATATTTTTGTTGTGGCACCATTTGTTTGACTGTTCTGCCTGAGAATTATAACCTGATTATTGTGTGCACATAAATATATTAATAATGTCTTCAGTTAAGAGATTAATTAGTAATTAGTAAGTTACTAACATCATTACATGTTATTACGGAGTTTACACTACTACATGTGAACAATTATGTAGACTCAACTGTATGGACTGTTTATGCTATTGAATACAGATAAGCTGGCAAACACTGATTTGCTGTTAATACATTAACTGATAGTTGATAGGTGATGATTTAAACAATGACTTAGTCCATATGTTTTCCAGGTAAGAGTTATCATGTTGTGTTTTCTTCCATGTAGGGTTTTGGAAAACAAGTGGATGTGTCATATATTGCTAAACATTACAACATGAGCAAAAGCAAAGTGGACAACCAGTTCTACAGTGTGGAAGTGGGAGATTCTACCTTCACAGTTTTAAAACGTTACCAGAATTTAAAGCCCATTGGCTCTGGAGCTCAGGGAATTGTCTGGTGAGTATGCAATAGTGCATTTCTGTTATGTCCTCTTTTACGTCATATTCTGCTATTTGATGTGTCTTTTAAGTAGAATTTAATGTGTGGTTGTAGTTTTTTGATATGGGAGATATGAGAGAGTCTCTTGTTTACGCTGTTGGAGTAAAGACTGAAAAAGTGCACAGAATATTATATCAGTGCTGTTACTATTTAATAATAATGTTTAATAATAGTAATGTTAATTTTTCTAAATGCAACAGTAAAATAAATTTCTTTGGGTCCCAAAAAAATTTCAGGGAAAGATAATTGTTGAGAAAAGTTGAGAAAAAATAGAAAAACCAGTTAAAAGGCAAACTATATGTTAAAAATTACATTGTTGTTAATTTTGTGGTAAATATGGAGTGTCTGGCTAATCATGGTATTTCAATACACTATGTCCATATCCCCTTCAGTGCCATGAGATGATGACACCTTTGTTGTCTAGGTCTAACAGGATGGACGTTTAAGTGTATCCTTAATCTGGATTACAGCGAGAGCTCATATTCATTGTAATTCATCTCACGCCTGCCCTGTCAGAATGCAGTGGCACGGCTGCCAAGGCTCCACTTAAAGGAATGCATCTTACAGTCATGGTCAAATGATCAAATAGGTCTATAAATTATATTTATGTTAATGCCATGTCACTGTGGTGATGCCTCAGACATCACCACACACATGTCCCACTGGGATTACCCAAATTGGCATGATTTATTTCAGGGAGTCTTCCAGTATTCTGAAGATTCAGTGCCTCTCAACACTCTAAACCTCCTGCCCTTCATTCGCCCTCTTGCATTGTCTTTCGTTTGCTTCCCATGCCCTCAGCCCTTCTGTTCAAAAGCAATTTTGTGCATTTGCAAAGGAGCTTGGGCAGGCTGTAACTGCTAATGCTGGGATTGTGCCCATTTAAAGGATATTGTAGAGATGGATGGCAGGGAGACAGTGCAAATCTAATTTGACCTGCTCTGCTGTGTGCTGCTTGGCTCTGTCCATGGCTGTCATCTGGTGTCATACGGTAGCGGTATTATCACAACCAAAACACATAAAATCCACAAGACTGATATAATATCCTACTGATTATAGAGATTTAATGGGATATATTCTGAAATTTGTCTCCTTTAGATGTTTACAAGAACATCAACAACATACAACTAGTCAATAACGTGTATTTATGCTGAAAGAATAAATGTGCATAATATTCATAATATTAAACCAGAAACTTATTCATTCAAAAATCAACACTGATTACATGCATTCTGCCTTTGTTGTGCAATTTGCAGGCTCTTGCCCCTGTAAAGCCTGAGAACATGGTAATGAGGGAAAAACTTGTACCACTGCAGCTAACACTCACTCTGCCCACAAACACTCCAATCTGTGCCCGTTTCTGCCCTTATGACTTATGTGCTCAGTCAGGATGAGCTTTCAGAAACATCTTAGGGGGGGATGAAGGCTTTAAGTAGTTTAGCTGGTCATGACATCATCTTTCACTCAACTAGAAAAGTGATGACTGGCTCAGATCACTACTGGATCAATGCTTTTATTAAGGCTCCGCTGTTTCCATGGTCACATATCATCCTGCAGTTTCCACAGTGACAGTGTATCCGACCCATCCACAAACCCACACGTAGCATCATCTTGATAGGGTTGCCTGCATGCAGATGCTTTGAAACTCGATTTGTAACATTCACCATCGAGCACAGTATAAGATGTAGCCAAGAATGTGACATATTTTAACAACAGATTGCCTGTTTACTGCTGTTCTCTGGAAACCAACATAAATCTGCACAAAGTGCCTAAATCTCAAAGGTTTTTATGGGTTATTATGTTGAGCCAGCAAAGAAGTTACTTTGCTATAATGATCTCCAAAGTGGTTTGAGTCATTCTGTGGAAAGAGAAACCATTTATGTTTAGCTTAAAGTTTTTACCTCTACTGTGTGGTACTGTTCCTTTTTTGAGATACAGCAGCATTAGCTGTATAATTCTAACCATATCAGTTATAATCAAACTAATACCATATACTACCACATACCATCATATCAATAATTACAATTTGGAAAATGTTGACTGTAGTATTGAATAGTTGTACAATTAAGTTTTCTGTTTCCTTATTCGCTTACTTGCCTTGTTTGTATAATAAATATAAAGTGGCGGCTCAGCAGGAAATTTATTGAAAAATACTTGCAAATTTTCCTGTTGTGGTGTTTCTCTGTTACTGAAAAGATCCTACAGGGGAGAAAACTGTTCTACAGATACAACTGTGACTCATTTCCATGAGTCTTTGTTTGGAGAGGTGAAAAATCATCCTTTTGTTTTTGTGACCAATGACATTCACCGTGGACTGTCGAAGTGTCGTACAGTGACTCACTGGAAGTGATTGTTCCAGCTATAAATAATAAGGGAAAATTGTTCTGCTGTTCTCTGTGGTTTTCCCTCTGCAGTGCGGGCTATGATGCTGTCCTGGACAGAAATGTGGCCATCAAGAAGCTGAGCAGACCCTTCCAGAACCAGACCCATGCCAAGAGGGCATACCGGGAGTTGGTGCTCATGAAATGTGTCAATCACAAAAATGTAAGTGATTCAGCTGAGGGGAAACTAAGGTAGTACGGACTGCAGGAAGGAGAATAATGTGTCTTCTGTCAGAATGAAGCACATTTTAACTGTTCCCCAGTCAGTGCCTATTTTTGGTTTGGTTTGGATAAATCCCTTCTGTAAATAACAGAGACAAGCGACTGCAATGTTTTGACCGTGCTAAATTCCATGCCTCCAGAAATATATCAAACTGGCATGAGAGTGAAACAGAAAGCACTTCAAGGCATGGATGTAATCTCATGTGCTGCAGTTTGTGCTTCCTTTCTTCTCTGTCCCTCTTCTCTATCCTCCACATTTATCCCCATTCTTTTGTTCCACCTCACGTCTTCGGGTTTCTCTGTTTCTCACTCAGCAGTGTCTTTCATCAGGGTCATTCCTAACTTTGTCCACAGTTCCTAGCTATAACTGCCATTTTGTGTGTGTGTGTATTTAAGCAGTGTATGCTGATCCTCGCCGTGCATTTCTCTTTTTCAGATTATCAGTTTATTAAATGTCTTCACGCCACAGAAATCATTAGAAGAATTCCAGGATGTGTGAGTATACTTAAACCTTGTTTGCATAATTACCTTTCTAATAAAATGAATATATCTCATGTAACAGACAAAGGAAGGGTACTTGTTTTCATTTATCCTGATAATTTTATATGACAGGGAGAAGACGGGAACTTATTTTATGATGCATAATGTGCCCGTTACTCCCATGCACCTGCCGTTGTGAGAACACAACTGCTGGAGTATAGTCATTGAAAATAATGTAGGTGTTATTTGAGGCTGCTGGAGGTATTTTGTTCTCATACTGAATGATGAATGAGGGTGTGTTTACTTTTAGAATAATCCTGACGTAACATGGCTGCAGAGCGATACATGCATATTTGTGGCGCTTTTCATTTTTCTGGACAGAAAGTGCAGAAGTTGTTTTGTTTTTTTAGCACACAAACAACTCAGTGTCTCACGTGACAAGGCAACTGATAAATTATATATTTTTTTTCAGGTACCTAGTGATGGAGCTGATGGATGCAAACTTGTGTCAGGTGATTCAGATGGAGCTTGACCATGAGAGAATGTCCTACCTGCTCTACCAGATGCTGTGTGGAATCAAACATCTGCACTCAGCTGGCATTATTCACAGGGTAGGAAAGCAAGACATCTCAGTTTTCTTTTCCTGAATATGGTTTCAGTTGTTGGATAACTCATTTGTAGTCTAATATGAATAGGCACTAAAGTTAAGTATATAATCCACCTAGCAGCACATGTTAAGTTCATTAAGTAGCACAACTTATCTCATTTGTTCAGTCTCTGTTATCTAGATCAACATGCACTTATCTGCAGTAACATCTGCCACCGTCTCTCTGTTTCACATATAATCAACATTCATGAAATACCTGAAAAAGAGACAAGGAGTAAAGCAGTTTCTCACATCAACCTTGTCTTCCGGCTCCAGGACCTCAAACCAAGCAATATAGTGGTGAAGTCAGACTGCACCCTGAAGATCCTGGACTTTGGTCTGGCCAGGACTGCAGGCACAAGCTTCATGATGACCCCTTATGTGGTGACTCGATACTACAGAGCCCCAGAGGTTATCCTGGGCATGGGATACAAAGAGAATGGTAAGAATTAACTGGAGAGTTTGTGCATGTATCAATTGCAGACATAGTATGACACAATCACTGTGGTTTAGTGAAAATATTTTTCTACAACTCGACACATTTATATCCTTGTAGTGGCAGTGAAACAATCAACCAATCCAGCTGTAGTCAAAAAATGTTTGGTGTTTAAGAAGTGAAAACGAAATTATCATGGAAAATGAAAGAAAACATTGAAAACAATTGTGGTCGAACTAAAGTGAATTGATGTTTTGGAGGCATGAGTCACTGATTAATAAACCCCCGGAACATCAGACATGATTGAATGCCAGCCTAAGCTACAGTATGACTCATTAGCCATGTTCCTCCCATGGATGCAAGCCTGTAGTTAGTCCTTCTAAGGCGCTGCTTTTCGCCTTTCCTCCTCTTCTTCTTTTTAATTTACCTCTATGCAACACACCTCTCAACAATTATTTCTCCCTCATTGAATAACGGCTAGTTACTAATTATTGTTGCTTCTCCCTGAAAGCTTGATGTGTCTAACACTAACCTTTGCTTTCCTCTCTTTTCTTTTGCTTACTCTTCGTCTCACCCTCATCTCTGCGTGTGCAGTGGATATATGGTCGGTCGGGTGCATTATGGGAGAAATGGTGCGCCACAAAATCCTTTTCCCAGGCCGGGACTGTATCCTTGTTAACATACAGCCACACTATCTGATGGTAACACTATTTTGCTGTTGAGAAATATATTAATGTGGATTTAGCTTCATTTTAAAACACTGTTTTAGAGTCAAGTGCTTGGGGAATTTAAGTATGAAACAGATACTAAAGGCATGTATACAGGTAGAGGTCTAAATATGTTAATAACCATGTAATAATAACCAATACCAAATACATATGGTATTTTCGTCAGTTTTGCTTTGCGTCCGTCATTGTACTTGTCTTAGTTAAAATTAATTTGAAGGTAAATTTGTACCTGGCCTGATGTTCTCTGTGCGTTACTGGGGTGAACTAAACCACACTCCAAGTCTGGCTTCATAACACATGTCTGTATCAAGTCCAACTGCTCTCCTTTTAACATTTTAATATAATAATAATGCAATAACATCATACATTCATACATTTATACATTCAACATCCAACTTACCATCTGAGAGTACATCTTACAATCTGAGGGTGCCAAAATGTATGAGTCAGACATAGTTATTAACCATTAATTGAATAAATAATGAATAATATATGAATTCGTTTTGATCATCTGTTAATAGCCTTTTAGTTGAACTAATGTGATACTGTGAGGGAAATTTAATGCTAGCATCTACACTAATGTGCAAAAGTCTTAGGCCACCATTAGATTTGTTGTTTGGCAATGCTACTATGACCATATATATATTTATTTCTTAGTCTCTTTGTTAGAATTCAACTAGAAAATATGGGAAATATGTACACAGTACTAATATTTTTTTTAATTTAATTTTTAAAGTTATGATTTTAAGATGTTTAGAGGGAGGTAAGCAGCATGAAACCTGATAAAAGTGTGTCTGCAGGTGCTAGTGACTCTCTGGTTTTCCTGAACATGCAGCCCCTGAAAGATTAATTCTCTCTCCCTCTTTCTGTCTCTGCTCGCACAATGACCTGAAGTGCTTATCATCTAACAATCCATCCTTTCCCACTGTAGATCAGTGAAGTGTAGTCACACACACGTGTTAATCTTCTGCTTAGAGATGAGTTCTGGATTTGTGCTCTGGCTGTTGCTAATCTTAATTTACTTCATAGACTTTCGACCTGTGGTATTGACCTGGCTGAAGTTATTTGCACCTTCTTGAGTGTCTGTCAAACAATGATAAAGCATAGCAGTCTGTCTACACAGGTCACAGCACACTGAGTCTTAGGATGAATGGGTGTTTGATGGCTATTTACTACTGAAAAAGTGGCTGTGGAGTGACAACAAGGGGATTGTTTTATTTATGGCATACATGCGGCATAAGCTTAGAGACTTGATGGCATGTGATGCATATATGTTGCAAAGGTACAAATGTATTAAGTAATGACTCATAATAGCTTTACATTTTGCAGGTAAAGATAGTCAAATTGTTTTTTGTACATCTTTTGTATTTAGTATGTGGTAAAGGAACAATCAACACAAGAATATGAGATTAGTGCTGTCGGTAATGCATGTGTCTGTGTGTGTACATGTGGCCCCAGTGGACATGTGGTCAGTTGGCTGCATCTTTGGAGAAGTGATAAGAGGGACAGTGCTGTTCCCTGGGACTGACCGTATCCTTCTGACCTCCTGCAGCTCCCTCACTTTTTCACATGCAAACCTGATTATTGTAGAAGATTCAGAGCAGTTGTGTTCAGGTGCATGATGCCCCAAGACATAAGTAACCCCAAGTTAGTGTGGCATGAACACACTAAGGAAAAAGCACCTTGAGCTGTCTGAGTGAATCCAACAACTTGCTAAAGAGCCATGGATAAGAACCTTAGTAGATGGAAAAAAAGTGCCTCAGTGAGCACTGGGTGGATCGTGGCCAATGTGCAGTGGAGACAAAAAAGAACTGGCACTCTCTGTGAGAACAGGGGTGGGGAGGGGGTCATTTGGCATGTGTGGAGGGGTAAGAGAGGAAATATTTGTTGTCAACAGCGAGAGAAGGTACAAGCATATCTGTACTCACTCAACTATATGTACATGCTACATGTCTCTTGTTCATCAGAAATTCATGTTGTCGTCAGTACATCCATGAACAGCTCTGCTGATGACAGCTATGACCTGATTATGCCTTTTTAGTTCAAATATATAAAGTTTTCAAGTATTTTCACAAAATTTTAATCACTTTAAATATATTTTTGTTCCAAAAGGCAGAAAAAGAGTAATTTCTCCCATAAATGAGGCAGTTCTTGACAATAATAATAATAACAATACAAGGACGGAAGAGACTGAAAAGTGTAAAATACTTTACAAAATTATATTAACACATATTTTGTGTTAATATAATTTTCTTTAAATTTCTAATGATCAGGTTTTGAACAGGTTTTCATCAATCACTGACAGAGTATCGATGGCATATATAATATATCGAGCCTCACAATCTTTATTTAATGTGACTTTTTCATTTCTTATAGATGTTTTTGTGCATGTGTATGGGGCACAGTTGTTCTGAGATAAGAAATAATTTAAGTAACGTGCAAACTTCGTGACCATGCTCTATAGCAGCCCGCTTGTCTGTGTCCTTGGTCCAGGTCTGCATTTCATTTGGTCGCACAACCTCTATTTTCATTAGAATGAGGAAATCAGAAGGGTATTGTTTTTTGACTAGTCCTAAAAACGAATAGTTATGTGTTGGAGTAGTAGCTGGAAGGACACTGAAGCAGACAGGATGCTGCACATTCCCTGTGTGTTTCCCTTAATCCTCACCCACCACACCAGATATCGACCAGTGGAACAAAGTGATAGAGCAGCTGGGCACACCCTCACCAGAGTTTATGAAGAAGCTTCAGCCCACAGTAAGGAACTATGTCGAGAATCGACCAAAGTATGCAGGCCTCACCTTTCCCAAGCTCTTCCCTGACTGCCTTTTCCCTGCTGACTCTGAGCACAACAAACTCAAAGGTGAGCACCTGTAGTTACATACAGTAGCAGAACCATAAATATTGTATTTCAGCCATTTTATCAAATTGCATGTTTATGACATGACTTGTCTATGCATCTTTCATTTCATTAAATGTTTTGGAATTGAAACCTTTGCAAGTCTGGACTGTAAATTATCATTCAGGAATTTTGTTGGGTTGGGTTCAAACTAATTCAATTTTAAAATTTTAAGTAAGTAATTAAGTAATAAGTGTTGTTATGACTTGAAGTCTTGTAACTTAAAATGATGAGTTGAATGTATTGATAAAAAACTAAAATGATATTAGACCTCTCAGCATGCATTGTTTGACAGGAAAAGCACTTTAAAAAATGTTCTTTAATGCATGTTTATTTTCACAATATTGAAAACAATGTGAACCATGAAGAAAGTTGGTATTGGATTCAGTCTCTACTCCTGTACATTTAGAATACAAAATTTAATAACATTTAGTTGTATTATGGACCAAACTGCATTATTTGAGTTGATGCAAAACTTTAAGACAGCCCTTTCACATACATGTGTTTTGGCAGAACAATTTACAACCCACCACACATGACTGAGCAGTCAGAAGATGCAGTTAAATCCTTGATGCCTGCTATAAATTGAAATATTATTGTTAAAATATTACATGTTTCAATAAATTATATTTAGATAATTAATATAAGTATAAATTATAGTCAGTGTTGGGGTACTGACTGGTGATTCCCTGATCTCAGGAAACCTAGCTATATTTTACATGTTGCCCCTGGGCTCCACATTAAACTGAAATATTTTCACTAAAATGTATTTTGTTGCACCCCATTGTGAGCCTTAGTGAATTCTGTCTATTTCATATGCACAAGGTTAACCAAGATATAATTTATTTTCTCCTTCTAAGTGCAACCTCTGTTTCCAGTATTTTTAAAAAGTGGAAATTCCCTCCAATGGGAAACAGCTTTGCTCTTACATCAAAGCCCGTCTGGTAAAATTCTCATGAATCACTTTTGTATTCTGGCTGCTCGCTGCTAGAGTGACAGTGTTAAAGGAAATGCAACCAGGGAGAGAGAGTGGGAAGGTGTGAGACTGGGTTGAAGTTCTTCTGTTCTGTATGTTTTGTACTATGACAGGTAAAAAGTGAGTCAGATCAAAATAATGAAAACCCAAAGGACAGGCTTTCATTATTTTGAACTGTAGGAGGTGAGGACAGACTGGAGGATAGAGAGTATAAATCAGGAATGGTAGAAGGACAGAGATAGAGGAGTCATTTTACAGATTTACCATTCTCTTGTTATTGACATGTTGAGGCTGAGGAAAACTGCGGACGTGTGCCTGGCTCATCTGTCTTCTGAGATCTCGGGTCTCTGTTCAGTTTCTTCAGTCCTCTGGTGCTGTAGAGCTATTTATAGTGAAGGTCAGCGTGTGTAGGAGAGCGATGATGTGTGGTTTGAAGGTTCTCGATTTCAGATTTGCCCATAAAGGCCTGAAGGTAGAGAGACTGACCAACTTAGTGTCTGGTGATGCCGGTGACACTTTTTGTGTATTGGACAAACTAGAATCTTGAATTTCAGTAATGACATCATAAGACATCTGGATGATAAAGGGTTATATAATTGTCTATATTGTGGCTGCAACATAACATTTTCATTACTGATTCATGTTTTAGTGATTAATTAATAATTTGGTCTATAAAATAAAAACCTGGACACTTCCCTAAAACCAAAACACTTAGGACAAAAAACAGTAAAATAAGCAGCTGGAACTAGGGAATGTTGGACATTTTTGCTTGCAAAATTAAAATAGGAACAAAAATAATCTCCCAGCTCTCTTGTAAAAGTATTTGGTCTGTCTGTTAATCCACTTGTGACTGGGTTGCTGTGAAAGTCTGGTTTCCTTTCACAAGCTGTTGTTGTTTATTATTCTCTTTAATCCCTGCCATTTCTCTTTGTTTGTTCTCTCTCGTCCTCCATTTCTGCTCTACTGTGTTTCAAATTCCCTCTTTCATATTATTATAGAGAAATACTTTTATGCCCAAAATTAACCAAATGTTATTGTTGTTCTTTTTTTCTTTTTTTTTTTGCAACCACAGCGAGCCAGGCCAGAGACCTGCTGTCTAAGATGCTGATCATTGATCCTGCTAAACGGATATCAGTGGATGAGGCCTTACAGCACCCCTACATCAACGTGTGGTATGATCCAGCTGAGGTGGAGGCGGTGAGTAGGCCTTTGGCAGAGCTGTGTATTGATCACTCTCCTAAGCTCAATCCTCTCCTGCTGTCTTTGATCGGTCAGCACTGTTTACTGATTCTCCCTTTGTGTTTGCATTGTCTTATATGAAATAATGATTATGACTCCCCTCATTTTATTTAGTGATAATGCTTTATAACACACATAAATTTTTATCTGCAGAATGTTCAGTAATAATGATAAACGCTGGCTCAGTGCATTTGCAATTATGCTTTAAAGTTTTGGTTCACATCTCATTTTCATTTTTCTCTCACTTATGGTTTTATTTATTATGTATAATTTCTGAACTTAAATATGTTTTTAGCTTTAGTAAGACAACACTGAAGTGTTGTTAGTGAATTTTTGCTGCTACGACAGCAAACAACAACTTAGTGCATTACTTTGTTTTGTACTGTAAGAGTGGTGGTGTTTCTGGTTTATTTGGTGAAGTCTACTTCTTCATCAGTGCCTCATTAGTATGAGCTGACAGTGAGACTGGGAAAAAAGCCATCTGCAGCTTGAGGAAAGTGTACCGATACCACTTCTACTTACAGCAATACACTAATGAGAGCATGAGTATCTGATGAATTTCAGCTTTACAATTTTATCCTGTCGGTTGATAGTAGAATTTTACACACACCTTCATTGTGTTTATGAATAATTTATTAACTGTTCACTTGTCCAGGTTATCTAGTTGTTGATACTGGTGATGGTTTTAATGATGATACTGTTGTTAGAGCTGATGTGGTATGTATTTAATATGGCTGTGAATGGCATTTCAACACATTTTCTGCTGTTTTCCCCTTCTCTGATGTCATCTCATGCTGATGAAGGCCAGAGATCTCATCCAAATATCCATGGTAAATAACAACCGCCCTACATCAAATAAAATTGCTCTATTGGTCCTTGACTTACAATGGCCCACTGATCTGAAATTATAATGTTATGGTATACATAGGTTCATACATTCCAGAGAATAGGAGAATCTGTACGAGGCATCATATCACAACATCATTCCTGGCATGAAAAAGCCTCACTGTAGTGTACAGCTGCAGATAAGGGGTGCAGCTTCTTTATGATTGTGACAATTCAGCAAAGCTGCACATAAATCATCCTCCTGCTAATTTGAGACATGACAGCTCCACAACAACCAAATTAATTTGCTGAATCCTTGTTTGAAGGAAACCTTTCAATTTTCTGTTCTTGCTGCTGAATGCTGTATCTGTAACTGTCCCTCTAAGGTCATCACAGAGAGTTTTATAGGTGGTCCTGTCATCTGCAGTGACAAAGACAGAGGAGGATTATGCTGTCAGTTTCAGGATCACTACGAATGAGTGATAAGAAGGGTTGAATGAATGACAGACAATGTATTTGTGTCCTGGTAGATTAAATGACAGTGACACTTTAGCTGGATAACTCTCCAGACAATCTTACTGTCTCTGATTTATGTAAAAAAAATCACCATTTTATGTGATTTAGATAATATATAGTGTAACTGCTTATTTTCCTTCATTTATATACATTTTATCTTTTCACCATAATCCACATGTGCTTACTTTCTACCTCAGCATGTCTTTGTGTAGATACATTACATGTTAATATGTCAAGTTCCCTAACAGTCAAATGTGTTTCTCATGGTCAGATATTTTTTCATGCTCATATTTTTATTATTTTAACAACAGTGTCATCAACAACAATTGCATCGTTACATAAATCTGAAAAAATGTATGAATATTCCACCTGGAGATTTTAATGCTATTGACCATATGAATTTCGTGTGAAATAAATCTTTGTGTCTGGGTAGTTAGTTAAACCGTTACTAAAATAGTTGTGCTCTCTCTACTTCAGCCTCCACCCCAGATCTACGACAAGCAGCTGGATGAAAGAGAACACTCCATTGATGAATGGAAAGGTGAGAAACATTAAAAAATAAAACATTTTTGTATTTATGTTTTTTTAATCTCTGTTGACTTACATGTGTGCATTTTCTTTCTGTGTGTCATTGACAACATTGTCATTTAACAAACCATTGAATTTTCATCTTGAAGTAAAGGGCCAGTGAACAAAAGAGATATACTGTGTTTTTTACCACTTTATGTATCTTAATGATTTTCTCTCTAACTTTGCTCTTTGGCAGAACTAATCTACAAAGAGGTGATGAATTTTGAGGAGAGAACGAAGAATGGCGTTGTGAAGGGACAACCTTCACCTTCAGGTACTCTCAGTGCATAACCCTAATCGCTCTGTAAGTGAATTTAATATAACCTTACTGGATTTACCCTTTGTAAATAGAGAAACCCATTGTACTGTTGATCATGTGTCTTTGTCTCTTGCATCTTGAGTTAAATGTTGTTTAGTTCAGTGGTGTTATTTTGTGCCAGGTGTACTTGTTAAATTACATTGTAGAACTGCTAATTACTTTAATAACTGCTAATATTGCTTCTACAAAGTATAGATAATGTTTGAGAGCATATGATGTTTGAACATTTATGATTGTGTATGTGTATATGTGTAAACATATCATGACTTAAGGTTCGGGTTCTTTGGGGTCCATCACAGAAAATTTTAGTGTTCAGCGGCAGCAGACATTTTATACCATTATGTTCTGCAAAGGACCTCTGCACTAAGTGCTGTTCTCATAGTTTGCCTCAAGGAGGCAGTATGGAGTCATGTTTACAACCTGACCAGGCCACCCACACTCCAGTGTAATCAGAGACGGGTAAAGAAAAAAGCTTACTGTTTGGGTCAAAGCTATAGCTGTTCTCCATTGAAAAACAAATGGAGAACAGCTAATTAAGGTTAATTTTGAAGATCTGAAGCACATACTCAACAGATGCTCCTGCAGAGACATGAGCATCTGCCAACCAACAGAATCATGTACTAAATATAAGTGAAGGAAAATGACTGTATCTCTCTTTATGGTCAAACAACTATATAGACATCTTCTTCTTGTAGCTCATAGGTCCTCTGACTTGCCCAGCTGACCCAAAAACAACATGCATTGATATCACAGACAAATTGACAACAAATAATAATGAATCCCCTTGGGGAAATTCTTTGTGTGCAGGCTGCAAAGCACCAACCCTGGGGTTTGTAGACTACTTGCTGACTGCCCTACCTACTGCGTCACTTCATATATAAATAATGGGCACATAGCACAGTGGGAAATAGAACATAAACAATCTTTTATATCTGTCTCTGCTCTGTTTTTCACAAATCCATGACCTCCATCTTTCTTCTTCTTTTCATCTGCTTGCAATTAAGCAGATGGCCTAATGTCTGATGCTGCATGTAGCAGACGCAGTGCAGTGCAGGAGCTGCAGACGGCAGTGTTTTACTGCAGCAGGAAGACAGAAGAGCTGAGAGCGAAAACGATACCTCAGAATCAGAATGACCCTCTCTGGTATTACTGCATCTGCTTGAAGGGTGTACTAGAGATTTTGGAAACTATATATTATCGCTGTTAAATCTTTTATTGCTTCTACAGCTTGTAGTTCCAAGATTGTAATAGGCTAAATCGAATACCTTATTCCACTGTAGTATCTACAGTGTTATTACCATATTTATAATATTTTTCAAATGAGCCTTTCTTAGCTCACAAAATATCAAAATAATTCATTGGGTGCTAAAGGTGGCTGTACAGTACAAGACTAAGACACCATTAGACCTTATTAGCAGTGTCAAAGCAGCACACAACAAGTGTCATAATCCCACATGAGGCCCAAGATTAACATTAATTTATGACTTAAAGGCTTAATATTCCACTTAAATAATCATGTTAGTAATTACTAATGTGGTTTATACTGAAGTCAAGATTAAGACTTATACTCCTCCTTCATGGTGGAGTATAAGTTTATATTAAAGAGATATTTCAGATGCATTTTCTGTAAGTAAACCTACAAGTGCAGTGATTGCTGGAATTCATGCCAGCCATTAGTCCTGATTTGTTCTCTGTGATGTTTTGGGTCAGCTGAAGTGCCCACAAGTCTCCATTAACCAATTAGACACAAACTGCAGATCCATGATTTGTCTACCTCTGTGTACATGTCCTCTGCCTTGGAATTAGTTGTTTTAGCAATGTCTTCATATATGAAATACCATATTCTCTTCCTTATCCTTTTTAATCAAGCTTTATTCTTTCAACTCCAGTGGGAATATTAGATTTGACTGATTTGTTCATAAAGTAATCATAGAGAGCAGAACTCACTCACTGAAGATTTAATGAAAGTGGTATCCAAACTCTGGGAGGTTGAGCTGCGTGTTTCGCTGGCACCTTCTCGCTCTTATTTTTGAAAATGGAGATTAACATCCTTGCCTGATAGTCCAAGGCTTGTAGAATGAATTAACTTTTCTATAATGAAATCTCCAAAAGTTTACTGCCGACTGCTTCCACCTATGATTTCATAACAAAATCAATATGAGAAAATTGGATTGTTATTTTAAAAAGACTGAGAAAATGACACGAGACTATATAATAATCACTGCAGCTTTTAACATCATTTCCTGGAACCCAGTGGACCCAAACTTTAATTACCTTTGTTTCATTGTAGACTCACTGTAATTGTGGTGCCCCACAGCTACTGTTGATGTTGTTAATGTCTTGATCTCATAGAACAATTTCAGCTATATTGAACAAAATACCTGTTCTGGATGTATTTTTGCTCCTGTCTTTAACAGGACTCTTTTACATTGTAACCCCCTGCTGCTGTTGATTCCCTTAGCACAGGTGCAGCCGTGAACAGCAGCGAGAGCCTCCCTCCCTCCTCCTCCATCAACGACATCTCCTCCATGTCCACCGATCAGACCCTGGCCTCAGACACTGACAGCAGCCTGGAGACCTCTGCAGGACCCCTGGGGTGTTGCAGGTGACTAGCCGCCTGCCTGCGCAACCCCATGTTCTTCCGAAGGTGAAGAACCCAATCGAAATGACCAACTGAAAATACACAAAAAAAGAGCAAAGATCAAAATTAATATATTAAGAACAGAAACACGAATTATGGAAACAAAGAATCTAAAATCTAAAGCCTGTGCATTGTCATTCAAAAACAGCCGTGGTATTTAAACTGAAGTAAATGAGCTGAGATAAATGTTAATGATCTTCTAGTTGCTTTGCTTATATTACCCCAAATATCTTGTACATGGCATCCAAACAAAATGACCAAATGCTTAGACTTGCATTGCCTGTAACGTGCATACTGGCTGGCTTCTGGTCTCCCAATTCCTTACAAAAGCATTTATGCTCCAATCATTGTGGCAAGGTGGGCTGCCATTTTTTCTCATTACTACTGTACAATAAAACCATTATGTAATGACACTATTATATTTTAACCCCTTGGCTTTGTCTTAGACACCATCATCCCCACCTAACACATTCCCCAATGTAAGGTTGCCTGATTTGTGTGTTTCATGTGGTTATTCTGCAGGAAAATGTAGTCACTGAGAGTGGCGCTCCCTGCAATACTTGTAAATAATGTAATTCTGTACAGCTGAAAGGTACACAGAGTGGGACTGATGGCCAGTACACTGGGACTTTTTTTCTGACTAGCGCACCTTGCCACATCACTGCTTTCCACCTCAGTTGCCCCTGCCTCTTGCTGTAGTCCTGCATGATTAGATTAAATACAATGCTAATCTCACTGTATGCTAAAATGAGTCTGTATAGAGACTTTTGTATATATTATGTAAACTAACTCAACTCCAGACATGGAGGATCTAGTCACAGTAAAGGATATGTGAGTGTGTGTGTGTGTGTGTGTGTGTGTGTGCATGTGAACCACAGGCAAGCCAATTAAACATGGCAGGACAGAGTTCAGAAATTAAAGGGTCAAGACACTCAGAAATAAATTATTTTGATTGTGCACAGGCTTCATAGGATTACCTATGTCTGATTTGTGTGTAATATCCCTTTTATTTCCCCGTGGCAGTGATCGGTCCCTCTTCCACTTTATGGGCTGGCCTACTGTCCTGCACGTCATTGTGTACCATTAACCACTACTAGGTACAGGGCGTTGGTCTGTTTCACTGTACTGTTACCACCAAGAGACTCTTTGAAACATATAGTAGA
>JAUMHL010000004.1:7226006-7242243 GCA_032362345.1 Sandelia bainsii
GGAGGCCCCGGTGACCCGCGTCCGGGCGAGGGAAAACGTTGTCCAAAATTGGTGTTCATCATAAGAGGTCTTGTGAATTTTACATTGCATAGTTAATAAGTGGGAATATAAATAATTATTATGACACAAAATTCCATATGTGTGAGCTTAATTATCCATATCCACTGTAATTTTTCTCCAGTCAAAATAGATCCTGATAATTTTTTTAAACAAGGCATTTTATCAGCATGAGAAATTTTAGATCTAGGATCTTATAAGAATCATTTGTATCATTTAGTTCTTGTTTATATCATTTATCTAAATACTAAATTATATCCACAATACAGTTTATAATCACTTGTGTTAAAACTTTGAAATGTTGTATAAATATTTTATGAATATTTTGGGTGTTTTGCAAGATAAAACGAGCAATGTGAAGCAATTTCTGGGCTCTCGAAACTTATACTCAATAAACATTGTGTCACTACAGAGCACGTTAAATACAAAAATTTGCAGCCTTGAGAAACATTCAAAAAGGAAGACTAACGTGAAAATGCAGTTTTATTCATATGAAGTTGTTTTAAAGTTCTTTTGAGTATCAAGTATCATGTCATGAAAATATTCCACTATCCCAGTCCTCCTCGCCTTCTTGACCTGCATCTATAATTTGCCATTTTGTGTGGAATTCACAGAATGAGGTGACACTGTCAGCTTGGCTTAAGCCTATTATTTCCCAGTGAAGGGTGCAAAATGAGAAGCCCAGGCTCCCCTCCCTCCTTCAATTGTTCAGGCACTTTTTTTCTCCGTGTGCACATTCCAGATCTCCAGCCATGACCAGCAGCTGGTTGAAATGGGACCTGGTTTTCAGAGGAAAAGTAGCCAGCACACGTGCACACTTCAAACTTCATTTGACAGACGGCGCAGGTCTGCACTTACATGTGCCTTGTTTTGTACCCATTAGCAAATCCAAAGTGTGTGTAGACATTTGGTTTGAAGACTTCATCAATGTGCAGTCACTTAACAGACATTCACTTAGCAACCAGGCTGTTAATGTTCTCATTGTTGACATGCTTGATGCTGTAATCCCTTTTTTCCACAGTTTAAATCCCAAAACACAACACTCTGTTGTAAGTGCTGTTTGATAATCTATCTTAACATGAAAACCAGTTGTGCCAGGTGGGTAAATTGTTAGACTACAGGAGAGTATTTTTTAAACTGGCATCTCATATGCCCTGAGACACATTGTAAACTGACATAAATATACACTACAATTCAAAAGTTTGGGATCACTTAGAAATGTCCTTGTTTTTAAGCTTTTAAGAAGATTTAATAAGAACAAATATGATCACAATACTGCGTAGACATTGTTAATGCTGTATATTTATATTGTAGCTGGAAACATAGGTGTACAGAGGCCCATTATCAGCAAATATTAGTGCTGTGTTCTAATGGCACTTGACATTTGCTACTGCAACTGCATCAATTTAAAAGGAAAATTGATCCTTAGAAAACTTTTGCAATTATAGAAGCTCATATGAAAATGTAAGGAAATTACCAATTGACCCCAAACGTCTGAACAGAGAACAACAGCTAGACATGTCTTACTGCGGAGAAGTGATGACATTTTTTGTTGTATCTGGGATTTATGCCAATGACCCCTCGTGCAAGTCTTAACATTTATTTTTACAGGCTATAAAACATTGTTCAGTATCCACTTATATTACATGCCATATTCACTTGAATATGTTCAAAACCACAGTATAGACTAACAAGTAGTGTCTACAATCATCTACAAAATATTTACAGTACAGGCTCTTTCTTTTGGTCATGGGGTAAATGTAACAGCACAGGTACATGGACAGTATATTTTCCAATTTAAATGGTACACATATTGACTGACAGAACATTCAGTACCACCTTGGTCAGAGACTAAACAAACATTAAGTGCAAGTGAAAATATAAAATATTACACACTGATAACTTTGCTTAAATATCAGATAAACATATTAAGTATTATTATTTTTATTTCCCTGTACATACATATGACGCTGTTTTTCTCCATTGTTTCACTCTATTTACATGAGGACAACAGATCTACATGGAACAATAAGACATTTTTGGTTATATTTTAAAAGTTAATTAAAATAAAGTTTTGGCATGGTCTTAAACTGTTTTCAGTTCCAAGGTTGGTATTTTTATTTTTATCTTTTTGCTGAACACAACCTTTTTAACGGTTTCCTCAAAACTGGATCTAGGAGCTAATGTAAAATGAAGGACTGTATATCATCACAGACTACAGTGTACTCTGCTTTTACTTAACTTCCCAGTCAAATGAGTGAGTACTAGTGTCTGTGTAGGTGGGAGAGTGTCTGCTGATTAAATAATACAGTATGTATAGATATTGTCATTCTGATATCACTCCAGGTGATTTTACATTTTTACAAGTAGCTTGCAATACTTTATACCGTCTATTTCTGAAATTAAAACATGCCATCAACCTTTACAATGTAACTTCCCATCCTGCCTTCTACAACCAGCAGCCAAAACCTGTTTGGAGCCTGTGTTAAGTTCACATCCTATAATTAACAACTGTCTTTTTCTTCACTAGTATTTCTTCATTCGCTTTCCTTCACTGTATCCAGATGCTGTTGTTACGATCTGGTCGGCGAGGTTCTGTGGCTGTTGTGTTGCCAGTTGCAGTGAGGTCACTAAATGTGGTGAAAAACTGTTCCATTTCTTTCTGCAGCATCTGATTTCGCCGCTCGGCATCATCTTTGGCGCGCTCCGCGTTGCGCAGCTTGATCTCTGCCATGGTGTACTTCTTCCTCTCCTGGTCCAGCTCCTCGTGGAGGTTCACCATTTCCGTCTCCAGCTCCAGGTTGCGCTGCTCCAAGCTGCAAGAGGAGGTTAGAAGAAGGGACCTTAGGCATAGAACAGGCAATGTTTCATGTGAGAGCAGAGTGTTATGACACAAGGGGAAAACAGCTGAAGCTCATTTTGACCTTAGCTTAGCATAAAGATAATGGGAAACACTGGCTTTGTTTAAAGGTAACAAAATCTGTATGAGTGTATGAATTAAACAAATGAGATATAACATGTTCATCATGTGCTGGTTTAGATGTGCTGGTAGGCTGATTTTTTTCACTGTGCAAAAGAGCAAGGCTGACGGATGTCCCCTAATGTCTTTATGCTAACAGATTTTCAGATTGGACTAGCTTCTCATGATCACCTTCAAATGCAAAATAGCAAAACTGACATTTCTTTTGTGGCAATTATATTGTTTCTAAAATGATTCACAAGCAATTATTTAACAACTCTTCTAGCTTCTACAACTCTTTCAATTATCTGTTTGTAGTGAATGATTTATATGGAAACATACTGTATTAATTTATCTTATCATTACAGAAATATGTAAATAATGATGTATAGTACATACTAAGCTGCAGAGTTACTTTTAAATGTTCTTCATTTATCTTTAGCAACTGTCTTCCAACGTCATCAAAACACTGTTTTCAGAGACAGGACTCTACCTCTTTATCCTGGCCTCATACTCAGTCTTCTGCTTGTGCATCTCCTGTTTAAGACTGGCCACTAAACTATGCAGTGCACTGTGGCTTCCAGCAGGTCCATTACCAACAGTGAAACTATCACTGCTATCACTACTGCAGGTGCCACGACTCCCTGCTCCATCACCTCCTTCTCTGTTGCTGTTTCGGCCATCCCCGTCTCCTCCTCCGCCACAATGAACAGACTCATTGTCCTGTGCTGCTCCATCCAAGTCTTCATAGTGAACTCCATAGAAGTCCTGCTCAGGACAGGTAGTTGTGGAGGAACGACAGGAAGTGGAGTTGTCAGGAAGAGAGATTTCACAGGAGGAGGTAGACCATGTGGCACTGTCTACGCTCTGTTTGTCCTCACAGCTACTGTTCAGACACGTACTGGTGATGTGGTTCTGATGCTGCAAGTTCTGGTGGTTTAACTGGACATTATCATATGTGGACAAACGATTCTGATTGGTTGTTTGATCCCCACTGGAGCAGTCGCGTGTTTTGTTTTCCCGTAATGCGACACAGCCATTTTGTACCCAAAGACCATTGCGGCTGTTCAGGCTCCCTGTGACCACATCAGTTCCTGAAATACCCATGCGCACAGTCCCATTCCCTCCAGCGTTACTTCCACTTGTCACGCCACTAGTACCCATTTTTGTGCCGGAGCTTTTGAGCGTTCCACAGCGCCGCAATGGTAAGCTCCCACCTCCAGTCACAGTCTGGCTCTTTTCTTGACTGGGATCTAAGGAGGGTGAAGAGCTGAAGGAGCCATTTGTAACAATCCCACTGCCTTTACTGAATGCCGGGTTCTTTTTAACAGTAAGTGGTGGACTGCGGATGATGTCAAAGCGTCCTATAACACCATTACGAGGGCTTGCTGGTCGCGGGGAGCCACTGTTGTCTACGTGTTGACGAGGCGAAGGAGACTGTGTTTCCCAAACACACTGGCGGACCACCTGCGTGTTGTTGTTTTCGGCGTTCTGAGCTACGGTAGCAATTGCAGAGGTTGTTGTGGAGGCTTGTCGTCGGGGTAGTTCAATGTTGTTATTGTTGACAAGCTCAAGAGCTGTGGGGCTGTCCTCACTGAGGGGGAAGAGCACATCGTGGTGGCCAATCAAAACGGCCATGAGCTGCTGGACCAGAACAGTACCTGACAATATGAGACCACACAACATCATCTCTATCTTCAAACCATTTACACTGAGTTCAGCATTAAAATGCACATAATTTGCAGGAATGCTGACCTTCCATTATAGCTACTGGATCCTCAACCTTCGGTCTCAAGATATTTGGCCCAAAGACTGTCGCCAAGTTCTGGACGCTCATTTTATTCACTCCTGAATAAGACTGGACTTCATCTAGAAATCTGGAAACAGGAAAATATCATCTATGTTTCACTTACACAAGTCAATAGTGATCACAGTTTGAAATTTGATCCACTTTAACAATCAACAGATACCTGCAGATGTACTTAAGAAGGTTGTAGTTCACTGGAGGTAGACTTTCCACAAGCCTTCTCAACTCCTTCTTACCCTGGGGATGATTGACACTTTTTAGGTAACAGAATAATAATGCATACTAATTTACAATTTATGGCTTATAAAATATTGCAATCACACCTAAAGACCAAATAGAGAGCAAAACAAATCAGAGAAAAAGAGAAAAAAGGTGAACAGGGAGATGTAGTGATGAAATTAAAAGATGTTTTGAAAGCAGAGCATGAGTTCCATCCATCTTTAGGTATGCATAGAAATGTATGTTTACTCTATAATCAGAGGAAAAGATTTATCTTCATGAGAGCATTTTTAACAACTGCAAGAATCAATGTCCCTTGGATTATTTGTTGTTACTAATTCTACAATGTCACAAATGGAAAAAACATCTGTACTTGTTATATAAAAACATCAGTGCAAAATAGAAAAAGAAAAAAAACAACAATATTATTTATTTATCATTAGTCACAGGTGAATCTCACAGGATTACTAAGGACCAAAAACCAAAAGGAAACCATCAGGCAAGGGAACAATGTTCCAACCATAATAGAATTACAAATATTGGGTATTCTGCTCCGTGTTACTTTTCCATTTAGATGCAGGTTTAATAGGTGCAGCAGCCCTTTACCACCTAACTGGAGGTGGTAAAACATTTTTCTGGACTTACATAAAAGAACACATCCACGCTCATGCAAGCAAAACTGGGACTCTTATGTGAAGAAGAATCAAAAGATGTTTTGGACACCGTTGTTTACTGTATCTTATGGTGGGAGAAAAAAACTATTTAGATGTTAGAACTAAAGACAAGCACAACAAAGTCATTGTTAAGAGAGCTGTGGATGGATGGCCACATAATGAGAGACCAGTTTTAAACCCACAGAACAGGATTTAGAAAAGCTTTTTGGTGCCAGCTTCTTTAAAAAGAAACTTCATAGGGGGAAGTGTGCAAATGGAAATTTGTTGGTAGATATAGGTAAAAAGAAACTAGTCAAATACTGTTTCTTACCATTTCATCATCTTTGCTGAGGAGCTTTGTGCAGGTCAGGAACTCATCGTACTTGCTGAAAGGGACGACAGGCTCTGGCAGCTCTCTGAGATACAGCTTCAGAAGAGAAGCTACTGTATGCACATCTGTGTTACTGTGGAGAAAAACAAAACATACAGGGCAAAATAGCACTGATGTTATAATTTATTATAGCTAAATTGCATGAAAACAAACACCAATCATCACCATGAAGTCTCCTGCAGTAAGAAATGGGAATGAATGGAATGAGATAATGGAAATACCTTTGTCAGAAAATATCATAAATCAAATGTGGAATTTAAAGGAATAGTTTTGGTAAATAAATGCTGGTTCAAATTTTGATGAGATGATTATTGTCATTCTGATACCACCCACCAGCTGCATAGCTTAGCTTGGCACAAAGAATAAAAACCGGGGGGCAAATGCCTCATTGTAGTTTTATATTCAATGGGTACATATGAAAGTGGTATCAAGCTTGTCATCTAACTCTCTAACCTAAAGCAAATAAGCATCAAAATATTGGGTCTCAGACGAGTTATTTGATGAGTTATTTGAGAACAAGTTATTTTTTCAGCAGGCTTCAGTAAAGAACTCTGTATGAGAGAGTCAAGCAAGGTAGAAAGGTAAAAAAACAACAGTGTCAAAAGGAAAAACAGGAACTCTGGATCAGCTGAGATGACCTGCCACTAATGAGCCAATCAGGAGCGACTGTTGAGGCAAGCAGAAGGTTACCAGGTCTAATGAGGGATTCAGCAAGGTAAGAGACAGTTACATGTCATGAGTCCTGTTAAAGCAAAAGTAAGAGAGCAAAGATGTGTCACTGTGCAGCTGGCGTAAGTGGTGCCACTGAGTTTGTATCCTCTGTTTCTAGGAAGTGGTGAGAGACGTTGATGTATATCCATCCAGGTTTTATTTATGGTCATCAGAGTTTCTGGAGAGAATGGCAGACTGAGTGAAAGGGGGACAAAAGCAGAGAAGAGCTGTGGTCTAGTCCATCACAAAAGCATTTTTGCTGTCACCTCGTATGTGTGGCAATTTAATTGTATAATAATTTTGTTGCATGCATTTGCTAAATATTTACATTCTGATGCATTTGTACATATAAAAACTAACAGCAGTTTAGTTTAAAGTTGGACTCACTTAAAAGTAATCCATTACAAAAGCTAGAATTAAAACACTCAATAATGAAGATTATTGTAAAATGAACATTAATTAAAAGACTCTGTGTTTTAACCAATTAAAAAAATATCTACCAGCTACGCGAGCTGTCGCAGCAGGAGAAGTACACGTGGAATTAACATTAACGACTGGAATATTTTACGCATCAATTTGTGTCAGTTGTGAAAAAGACATTAGATCAGTGGTTTGTTCTACTGTTTTTTTAATAATGTTTCACTGCACTGAGGAGAATAAAACTGGGATGAAGTTACCAGCCATTACATTTCAGTGTGATAAAGGCACAAGCATACGTAAATGATTACTGCCAATTACGCACAGTACCATGCAAGTGTAGACAGATAACCACTACATGCAAATGTGGCATTAAAATGAAATAAGGAAAAATATTATCCTTCTTTCTGCGATGTTAATTTTTGTATGTACAGCATAAATACATCTTTTACACTTATGATTTGTTCAGAAAGGAAGCCGGTGAGACACTTAACCTTTGTGTGTTCTGTGGGCTTGTTTCAATTTGGACCTAGATTTGAATGTATTGCATTTTATTTTCTAAGTTGTCTAAATGTTACTTACTTAGTTACAGTTTATCCTTGCATGTGTGTTTGATAATACAGGTTTCTGAAGCAAAACGGGAAGAGAAAAGTCTCTCCCATGTGTTTCCAGAGGTGCAGAACTTAACCATATCAGCTACACATTAAATGCACTAAGGAAATAAAGAAAAGCCAGTATGTTCATGTTTCCTTACCAATCAAAAGAGGGTTTCTCTCCACAGTCAAAGGCATCCTGCAGCTCTTTGACCAGGTTGGCCTGTCCAGGCAGTCTGAACAGGCCCTCCTCCTGAAGGCCCCACTGCCGAATGAAATCCACACACTGCTCTACCAGCATAGGGGCGAGCTTGTTCCCAAACCGGCGTTCATACCGCACTGTCTCCTCCAACTTCTGACCGAAGATCCCTGAAACAATAATAATGGTTTAATACTGATGAATGGTTCATCCCATATCTGAATATTTATTCGTAAAGCTTTTATTCAAATACAATCAATAATCATGTAAAATATGAGAATAAATGGATAACCACAAAGTGCTTTGAGTGCAACACATCAAAACAGTTGAGGGCAATGTTTAATTTAGAAGTTTAATAATGTTTTTATCACAGATATATATATAATATGGCTTTCTTATTTAGTTGTGTGCTTCCTAAATTACAAAAAAATAAATGTTCTATCTTTTGAAATATTAACACAGTTTAATATCCTGCTCTCTTTAACTTTCTCTACTGCAGTGAAGGGAGCTTTACAAAAAGACATTGGCATACCATCTTCAGTTTAAAGCACATCAAAGAGAGCAGTTAAATCAACTGAAAACGATTTATGATAGGGTCTGCTAGACTGTCCAAGCAAAAAATATGTACACCCACAAAGTCTAAGCCTGATGATCAAATGCAAACTTCCTGCTGAGCAACTCTCGGCTTTTGTCTGAGGCAGTCACTGTAGAAAAAAAGCAGATTTCCATTTGCAGCCGTCTCATGTGGACGCAACACAAGAGGGGATTAAGGCAAGCTTCCTGAGAGATTTGGATCTGCATACTTTTCCGGTCTCCAGAAACAGACAGAGGCTACTCACACACATGCATACACATGGTATGACAAGGTACCATACGGTGACCTTACCTACCAGCATCCCTCTGCTTTTTACAGAAACTGGTGCAAATTCGAACACTGAAGTTATATCTGACATCTATATTTGATCAATTCAGAATGTGGCTGGACACAAAGACAGAATTTGAACTTGCATCAGTTGTTGTCATACTCACTCCTCTTGAAACTGACACAACTTGTAAGCTTCCGGAAGAAACGCCTATTAAGAAATTTGTGATACGATAACATACCAGAGGCGAAGAAAACAAAAAAAAAAGCCTTTGTTTCTGCAGTTATGACAGAAAGCAGAAAAGCAGTGCTGAGATGCATCAGTCAGTGTCTACATTCCCATCTCTCTTTGGTTAAAAAACAAGTTTCTCACAAGTTAACAGTGGAGAATTGTTTTTTTCTTCTCTGGGTCAATCGCTTTGGAGACTTTTCCACTTCAGCCTTCACAGCAATCTAAATAAGACAGAACAGTAAACAGTCACAAATTCCCAAGAAATATTTGAAGCTGTGTATCCATTATCTTTTTCATCTTCTCAGATGGATCAGAGTGAAATATATATATAAGTCGAGCTCCACCAGAGTCAAGAATGACGATTACTCCTCACATATCAAAAAGAGTATCAGAGAACAAATGAGAAATAGTCACTGAATGAAAATTAGGTCATCTCTCCACACATTCTGGTCATGAGTCTAGGAATGTTTTCCCAGGTCACATGTAACTGTGTGTGTGTGTGTGTGGACCAGCTTATGATGTGGGTGTACAGTAAATGCGCTGGACTGGGTCGAAACACAACCGCTCGAGTTTGGCACCTGTTGTAAGACAGACACCTCTGCTCTGCACATATTCAGCTGGATCCTGTAACACTCTATGGTCCTGTCAAATTCACAGACCTGCACAACACACACACTCATCTAAACTCATATACACATAGAGCAAACAGTCTGATTTACTATCTACTGTATCACATCTTCCTTGTCTTTTATTCTTCTTCTGTGATATAGTTGGACAAAAGTATGTGACGTAATGCTGATATAATAATAATTACAATGTTAATATAACACATTTATATTACAATGAAAACAGTCCAGCTGTTTTAGTTTGTATTAGATAATATATTAACCCAAACTACACTAAATAAGGTTTTACTGTACATTTGAATGCAAGACTTATGTTACTACTATGAGTTAAGTAAGTTTTATACCAAAAATTAAATTCAAGCTGGCCAAAACATGACAAATACTTGACAGTCCAATAACACAAGATATAAAATAAATAAGACACAAAATATATAAATTGTATGTGATCACTTTTATCTTATCACACTGTAGCAACTCATCTACACCTATTTCTATTGGTTTTTCTACACTTTCAGGTTCACAACAAATCTGATTTTGATTCTGATCTTCTGCCGAGAACCCAGAATGCAGGTAAACATCACACATTATTGTACACTGCCTACCTAAGATTTATTTTAAAGCTGAATATCTAATATATAATATTATAATAATATTATCTAATATAATATAGTCAGCACATGTTTCATATGCAGGGTGTGTGCAGGAGGTGGCTGCCTTTAGTGAAGAATGTTCACAAAACCAACCAAAAATATCTCTGATTGGCTGAACTGATACATAAAATGCATAGTAAGTACAGTATCTGATGCTTCCGTTTTTAATTTCCAACATTTTCTACATAGCATCGACTCAACAGTAACTGCACTTACAAGAGTTCAAATGAAATGTGAAAATGTAAACTGGTAGTTACCATGAAATACATCTCCAAAGATCCATATGGAAAGACCACAGCTGCACATTTTTCAGATGATTCACCTCACACTCTCGCTTGTCCAAGTGCTTGTTCAAGCTGACCGGTGATTAATTCAGCATTATAGCAAGTGTTCAGCACAACGTGACAGAAAACTTTATGACCTTGCTTCGTTTGGGGAGCTCCATCCGTGTCTGTCACCCTCTGAACATAATTACACTTCACGGACACTGATGGACACTGACCAGCCAATCAACACTCAGACAATCTCTGCTGCTACTGCAGAACGTGAAAGACTGGAATATGAGGGTCTGTGAGTGTGTGTGCTTGTGTGCACAAGAGACAGAGAAAGCCGGGGTCCTCTCCAACATGGAGCCACCTTTTTGTGGCATCTTTGACAAATGGCTCGTCCTTTTGAAGAGCAGTCAACTGCAATAGACATCAAACTCCCTGCACTGAAAACAGAGGGGCCAGTTCAGACTCATCTATTCACTGTGTCACAGAGAGCTGCCTGAACTGCCCGTCCAGATACAAATGCTGCACTTGTGCTCTGCTAGTACACAATATAGGCTGATGTCTGCCAGTACAGTCAATAACAAGCTACTGCGACACAGCGGGAGACTCAGTAATCAGCACACCAAAGTTATAAACAGTCATGAGAGCAATTACCTTGTCAAGCACTTCAGCTATGAATCATGTTTATTTGGTGATTATTACAGCGCCGTTTTGTTGGTTTAATTAACACATGCAGCTGATTTTAACACATTCATTTCCATTGTTTTTTAGCGTGCACAGGCCGGATGGAGAGCCAAAACAAGCGTGGACAACAATGACACAAAATGCAGACCTGCTAACCCTGACAAAAGCCTTGGAGTACCACCTTTTCAACTCACGTACATGTGTACTGTAACCTATATATACACACACATAACTGTGTTTTTTGGATAGCAGATATCTATTAATGTCAAAATCATAGGTACCTCTCTCACAGATTGAATAAACACATCTACTAGAAAATCCTCCAAATTAACAATTATTCAACAAATACAGTGATTGTTTGCATACTGACCTCCACCAAAAGGTGCCCATATGACCCTGCGGATTGTTTTCACCCAATCCTCCATGTCATTCTGGGTGCTGGCCATAAGAAGGTAGGTCTCATGGTTGGCTGTCATCCGCTCTCTGTCTGCCCCTGAGCAAATAATACAAAATACAGAAATATAAACAATTAAATTATTTTATGTATAGTAGACAACGTTTTTTCTGTAGCATCATTCATGCGGTAAATTCACACAACATTTCTGCTCATCTAATTAATGCAAACTAGATTTGTGGAAATGAGCAACTTTGAAAACATTTTAGAAGTTAAAGATCCCCCTCAGACATCTCTTTTGGACATACGTATTTGGTATAACAATTTTTGTGAAAAAAAAATCACCTAGTTTATAGGTGTATGAGTGCTGCAGGCTTTAGGTTTCCACATGACACATGTGTAACACGCACACAGGATCAAACTGAATTAGCTGCAATATCACAAATCCTGCTCATGTGTACACAGCTTAAACTCTTAAAATACTATAGGTGAACACAGAGAAAATATCCTCCATCAGTAGATGAATGTGAGAACACTATTTGAGCATCAAACTCACATACATTATTCTTCACAGTAAAGGTAGATGGAGGCTTTAAATGTCCTTACATGGCATCTTAACGTACAGTAGCCGAACCTAATCTGTAGTCTCTAAAGATTTTGGACACACACACCTCTTTTAACTCACCAACAGTAATAAATCATCACAAATGTTTATATCTCAGAGCAGAAATGTGTGTGTAAAGCCAGGCTCTGAATCCTGCATGGACGTATAGATAATAGTCAGAAACACTCTGCTGTCATGTGACACCAGGCAGCTTGGAGTGGAGGGTCTGGATTTGTTTCACATAACAAATCTGGTTGCACCAATCACTGTGAAAGCAGAAGCATTTGCACTGCTCCGATTCAGATGTAATAAGATGAAATAAACAAATAACAACTCATGGCATTTAACAGTGATGCTCCTGGTCTATTATAGGAAGAGATGAGCTATTAGGAGACGAATGGAATGACACACAACGGTTAAATTATTCATTATGTTGACCACCAGGGAACCTGCTCCATTGATTGCATCTCAGGATGAGATCTGCCTGTCGCATATAAACACTATTTATAGACTACAACCCCAAATGACAGACAGTTAAAAGTCTCAGATTAACCACTATGTCCAAAGTCCAAAGGATTTGAAATTTGCTAGAGAGCAAAGGTATATTCTCAACACAAACAAAAAAAGTCATTAGTTACTTGAATACAAGTGTAGTTAGAGCCATTATAATGAGATAAGTCCAGGTGCCCTTATGCACAATCATATACATTTCTCATTAAACAGCTTGGCTGGCAGACTATCCAAGTTAACTGTTTCCAGAAAAGGTCTCCAAGCTTTATTATTATCACTGTCACCATTATAATTAGCAGAACAGATTTAAAATTTAAATTGTGTGCAATAAAAGTGACTTAACTCTACATTTAGTAAGGAGCACAGTTCAGAAAAACAATGGATAAGTGGTAGGATGACAGCGGTATGTTTTGGTGTCACAGAGAAGACCAGTGGTCAGAGGGCAGGACTACCAGCTATAGTTGGAGCCAAACTTTGACAGTGAGATTAATGCTCCCTGTCAGTCCTGATGAGACCTCATTAAGAGGCAGCAGATGCCAGTGTTTTCCCTGAGTGGCATTCAACATGTTTATTCACTACAGCCTCCCGTCACAAACACACACACACACACAACGTAAACTCTGACAATGATGAATCTAAATCCAGATCTCACATAAAATGTGATCTAGTGGAACTAGTTTCAGACATTCAGGGCCTTGTTGCAGTCTTATTGTAACATTAATGTCATTTCTTCACCATCAGGTCTGCACTATGCACTAGAGTAAGTAAAAAGGATGATCCCTTCTGTTTCCCTGAGTCTACAATCCACAACAATGTATTTCTAGCATTGTATACCTATCCTCATAGGTGTGAGCAGAGAAATAATGTATTTGAAAAATCAACCTTGGGTGCAGAAAGATTGTACCAGGCATTAAAAAAAAACATTTAAACTATTATTGACATTTTGTATACAATTGACAAAGTTAAATAAAACAAGAAAATAACTCATAGTATCTATTTCTGCACTTTTTGAGATTGAGATTTTTGTATGTAGTATGACATTTGCTCATTCAAAACAGTTTAAATATTTGTCTCAGGTTAGAGCTTACTGTAAAAAGCTATGACATATTAATGTTGCATTTAGCCACCATTCGTTCCTCCATCCAAACTCGCACAATAAAGACACTGGAGTCTTGAACCATATCTTGATCTTTGTCCAGGAATCAAGTTAGTCTAGCGCCTCCTGTTCCTGATCCAGCGATAGTCACTACCCGCTATTGACTTGCCCTCAGAGCTCCTATTAATTACACCTCATACAGAGTAGACACAATCGATTCACTTTTTTCAATCACACCCGCTGTTTTTAACCTTTAACATGCAGTGCAACATCTGTACTTCATCTATATCTACATTCAACTCATCAAATCACTTCCACTAATGTTCGGACGTTCGCTAGTTTGTTCATCCATGACTGAAACCTAAATAGAAACAAAGATCTTCAGCTCACGATAAGCGCTGGAATCACATCCTCGGTGTCATTTCATCTGTCCTCAACATGCGAAACACACTGTCATGCAGCAACAAAATGATGCACTGACCGGGAAACGTGCAGCTCACTTGTTCTGGCACATCTGAGTTTCTCTTCAGCCGCCGTAAAAGCTCCGTCGCTCCTCACATTTCTATAATTAACCCCAAGTTTTCCGTGCAACAAACGCGCACTCGGGCTGATAACATAATGGATTTAATTCACACAGGGAAACAGAAAAGAGTACATAGCGATGAGTTCGTGTGGCCACTGTGTTACCAGGGACGTGCCAAGCTTTTCTAGGGTCTGACACCCCCTCCCCTACCCACCCACCAATCACCAAATGCACAATCATTATAGTGTGAAGTACAGTGCCAGCATTTAACTATGCCAAAACTAAAATACTATTAGTAATGTATTACTACAGAAGATTAAAATCTTTAAAAACTGATCACAGCTTTTTGAAAGGTGTTCTCTCTCTCTACATAACCCCACACAATTACCAGTAAATTTATAAAATAAAGTTAACCTCTTCGAAATTATTCAATTATTATTGTATGTCCCTAACTACCTGCGTTGTGGTTACTTAAACTGCATAAACTCAAAAAACATCAGCCTAATAGGAGCTTCTGTAGCATCTTGCCAGTGACAGACTCTCAACTCATGGCTGCATTGAGAAAGGTGGTTGCGTAGTTTGTTTAAGTCATATTACTCAATCCTCAATTCTGATCAATCTGACACTGAAGTTGATCTTTCAGAGTGACACTGAATTAGTCACACTGGCGCACAATCTGGCGCACCAATCAGCCAATGTGTCAGTTTTGTCACCCAAAGTAATTGTGATCTGGTGTCAACATGAGCGCTTTTGTAGACAGAATCTGCTCGTAGCGTAGTCTGTTTCCATTACTTGCTTAGAAAGGAAGCATTTCCTCTTGAAAACAAGGGTTATGAAGCTGTTATACAAGCGTGCAACAGGATTACACAGCATACCATGGCCATTACAACACACTCCTGCATCTACTGCCATTTCCTGTTGATGCTTAGCTTTCTTCCACAGTGGTTGAATTGGCTGCATGCTTTTTAGAGATGAGTAAGATGTCAAATACTTAGCACTTGACAACTTCCTGTACAAAACCTTCTAAACTGTTGTTACAAATTTCTGATTGACTGAGGAACCTGTTAAGAAAGCATTCTCTGGCTCTAAGTATTTGACAATATTAAAATAATATGATGACAGAAAACCTTTTTCATAATGCTTCAGATGAAAAAAATCTCAGACTGTTTGAAGCAGGCTTGAACCTAAACCAGAGTTGTCAGGTTATAATTTGTCAGAAGACAGTTATGACAGCAATACCAGGTGTCTTGTGTTTAGCCAGCAAACTTTGTTGTCTGGGAGAGGTTGTCTACCTTTCTGATGCACAGGGATTTACTTGCAATAGATGCATCAGTCAGCTTTTAGCCAAGTGCCTCGCCTTGTATTTGTGCTCTAGAGCTTAATTCATCAAACACAGGTTTTTATATAAAAACTCAAGAGTAGAAGCTGCAGAGGATAAAGTCATTATGATTGACATAGGTGCTGTAGCATTAGACATCAAAGAATAGTGTCCAAATTGCATTATAATATAAGACTATAATAACATTTTAAGGCACAAGTGCTTACTGTTTCCAAAATCGATTTTAAAACATCAACAAACACTCCAGTTAACTTAGCATCTTCTCCGAACCTCAAACAGGTAAAGGTTAATCGATGATTTGATTCCAGCTTAAAACCACCGTCAGATAAACAGAAAACTGGAGCCACATTTGTGTGAAGAACAAATATTCCATCCATCCATTTTCTTAACCGCTTGTCCTCGTAAGGGTCACGGGGGGTGCTGGAGCCTATCCCAGCTG
>JAUMHL010000004.1:7242343-7270418 GCA_032362345.1 Sandelia bainsii
GCACCCGGCCGACCCGGGGATCGAACCCAGGTCCTTCTAGCTGTGAGGCGACAGTGCTAACCACTACACCACCGTGCAAAAAAAAAATTTCACCTCATCAAGATTTTTAAAGAAAGCACAGAGAAATAAAAACCTGAGAATACTTTCTCCACATGTCTCCACTAAGTAAAAGGACTGGACACTATCTTTTGACAGATTCGTTATTGGCTGTGGTTAAGCTCTCTGCAAATATTACTGTCCACCACAAATTTCTCTGACTACTTACGGTGTGACTGGCATCTCATCTGAAAAAAGCCTCACAATCATTGCCTCTTAAATGAGACCAATCCTTGCAGGAGTTCACTGGCAGGGATAGTTGAGGATCTTTACTTGTAGCATGACTGTACCTGAAGAGACAGCCGTGGTGGATGTCACAATTCCCCTGATTCACCATACTTCAGCACACTGCTCCACAGTTTTATAAACTTGGCGCTGAACAGTTGTCAGCTTCACAGAGGCATGCAGTCACTTCGGATGACAGCTAGCATTAGAGAAGGCACACAGACCAAGAGTCCTTATTCATGGTGAGACTTGTAATTCTGAGTGACAGTATTCTCTGCAGTGGAGCATACAGTATATTCAAATGACAGTTGTGTTTATCCTAACGTCTGCCCCTTACATACAGGAAATATGGTACTGCAACCACATCATACTACAACATAACTACAAACAGCCAGTTGATACTATTGATTTTAAAGCTGAATGCAACACTATATAAAGAAAACACTGCTAAATCTAACCGCACAGGTGCTATTTTATTAGATAAAGCATATGAACAAACAAAACTGCATTTATAGTTTCCTTCTGATTTTACCATCTGAGCTGGGCTGAGTGCAAGCACCTAACAACTGTTCATTCAGTTCAGTCCAGTTGTGACCACTGGCTTTAATAAGTGGCCAAACCCAGCTGCAGACTAGTATTTAACTAACAGACATGTGGGAGACAAGAAAGGATCCCACTGTGCTAAAATTGCTCACAAATACCTGGAGCTGTCATACACTTTACTTTGACCTGTATCTTTGTAAGTGAGCCCTGCAAAACCATCCGATCTCCAGCAGGTAGGATGAACATACACTACAGAACATAGTTTTGCTGAGAGTTAAATGAAAATAAATATAACTCTTAGCACAGAGACTCAATGAATTCACTGCATCTGGCATAAACACCTTAACATCACAACAACACATTACAATATAACATGTTAATTACTGAACAATAGATGTGCTGGCAGTTATATCATACCCCTATGGACCAGGCTAACTGGTCCCACCTACCTCCAGTCTATGCTAAACTGAGCCAACTACTGTATGCCCTGGCTGCAGCTTTATATTTAACAGAGAGATATGAGAGTTGCACTGTTTTTTTTCATTCAACTCTTAGCCAGACGTGGAACACATTTTGTGGGAATGTTAAGTTCTTCCAGACTATCGTAGGCCAAGTGGAGGAAGCAGCTGCTGCTGGCCCAGAAACAATACAGACACTGTAACTACCTTGTTTAGTTTTAAATGACATAACTGTGTTATAATTTTCCCAGTGTGTGTGTGTGTACAGTGGGAGATTAAATGACTACATCAGTGTCTGTTCTCTGTAAGAGAGTCTCCTTGTTTGCATGCAAGCAGGGGCAAGTTGAGATTTAATATTGTGTCTAATGATAGTCTTCTCAGAAGTCCACACATCATAAATACCTCCAACAGAATAGGAAGTAACTCACAGAGTGACAAGCCACACCACACTGCAAAATTAATTAATATGGAATGATGACAAGAATAAAGTGGAAACAAAACTAGCATTGTTTCCTTTTTTACATTGGATTTACAAATTTCATTCACCTCCAGATGATCTAATCCCTCTGCAAAGTGCAGCTGTTACAATAAAAACATCTGTAATAAAGATATCAGTGTACATTCAGAGAAATACATGTATTGTGAGGCAGTACAGAGATAGTGTATATACAGCAAGCTATCAGGTCCAAAATGGTAAAATAATATAGTTATTATTGTTACCTGGATGTGGTGATAGTGAATCAGACAATCCATACTGTGGTACACTATGAATCACCCGATGAACCACCTCCATGCCTCCTGCACACTCCTATCTCTGGCAATCCAGAAAAGAAGCTTCCTGAATGGGTTACAAAGTCTTGGCTGACTGGGTTAACTTGAGGACGGGAGTTCCTCATTGGAGGAGCTGCTCCGCCGGTTTTTTAGCCTGGCTCAGAATGAGTGAGTGAGCACAGCTGAGAGGGTGTGAAAGAGAAATGGAACGAGGGGAGGGAGGTGAAGTTTGAGTAAGAGGGGGTTGGGGAGTACGCATACACACACAGCCTCACAAACACATGCACACAGTTCTATTAAGCACTGTAATGGGAACAATAGGCAGATCTCTAGTCTTGGTTTTAAAAACACCATTGGTTTGACACAGGGCATGACCCAAAAAGCAAACAAGAAATCTCCCATTCACACTACAGTGCTCTGTTAACATCTCAACTACAAACTGTTTAAAGCTTAATAAAGTAGTAATGATCTTTAGCATATACAAACACATAAGATTTATAATGACTATGTAGACAACATATTACATGGATGATATTTGGAATTAAACTGTTTAATTTTATAAAATTGCTCTTTTGTTTTGTGTCAGTTTATAACAGTTATGCAAACTTGAAATTTTCTGTGTATACTGCAGTTCTACTTGTAGGATGCTAACTTATCATAGTTTGTTAGCTCTGTTGCTAACACATTGTATTTAATTAAATACAAGGGAATATAAAAGGAACATAATTTGGAATATAAACTTTTTTTTTCGCAGTTTATGAGACAGGAGATGATTCTATAAACATACCTCATTGGTATACAGTTATCTTTGCCCTATTAGCTTGTATGGCCGTAAGTAAAATTGAGCAATGACAATATTTCCAAAAAAATCAATCATTCAATGAACTGACTGAATGAAAGTGATTTTACAGAAACTTTTACACAACAATTTAAATAATTTCTAAAGTTGTTCTCCTAATAAAATTAATAGTAATTATTAATAAAAGTATTATATGGAACTCAAAGATGGCAAGAGCATTTTCCTTCCATTGTACCATAATATATTCCATAGATAAGTATTAATAATTAATATTCTACATTTTCTGTAGATTAGTAAATGTGACAAATGTGATAAATGTGTCACTGTAACACAGGAAAAGTCCTATCTGCTAAGCTGTTTTGTGACAATTAATGGATTGGAAATACTATATTTATATTTGATGTTTTTCAATTGTTGGTTGGACAATACATACAAAAGACAAAAATATGACATCATACTCCTACCCATTCTCACCATCATATCATTATGGTTGAGGCCATAAAAATGTTACAAGACCAAGTAATAAATATAATAATAATATAGTAAAAAAATAATTAATCTTCTTCTTTCATATGCAAAAAACCTAAACCTCCATTGGAACTTGCACAGTGCACAGTGCATGCATATCTCCTCTCTCTGCAGCTATATCTTCCCAAATGTCTATAATGGGTGTCCTGTTTCACCTATCCCCCAGTAAGGTATCGATGGCTAATTCTCTTTCGGGTGTCACGGTGGTCTTTGCCTGTCAAAAGACATAATCTCAAGGCAGACTCTACAACATTAGCCTTCATCTGAGTTCACAAAGATGTTGAGAACACAGACTCCATAGTCTTCCTGAGGCTATCATTTCCCTCAGTCTGCTGAATGAGTAACGTGAATAGGAGTGGGGAGGTCAAAGGGGACAAGGATTGTTTGGCTCTACTGTCAGCCTACTGTGCTGATAGGGAACAAGGTAATCATGGAACCAAAAAAAGAAAAGTTATCCACAAATTCTAAATTCTCTGTATTCTTTGGTGCTGAAAGGCAAACATGATAACTTGACTCTTGGGTTGTGAAACCACAAGAAGCCTCTAAGATGTTTCTGTATTTCAAAACATTTCCCTTGTTAAAAAAAAGTGAATGATTCTACTGCTGTATATTTACTCATCAAAGGTAGCTGTTTATTATGAGTGAGTTGAGTTTTAATAAGTTGTCATGATGACCATCAGGGAAGCATCGGGTCAGTCAGTCCGTTCAGGGAGGTCATTGAGCTGTCAAAGAGCCAAGTGTCTCTATTCTAAATTTCATGCCAACTAAATAAAGAGCTACGTCTGTGTGTCCTGCCAAGCCTGCTATAAATATACCATTATGTAAGAGGAATCAGTTTCAACTTTAGGGAAAGGAAACATGGTTCAGACTTGACTTTAAGTCCCATGTGTGTGTTGGACTGTTAAATGTGCAGTAAAAGTGAGTTGTGCAGTGTTCATGAATACATTTTACTGATACATGCATGTTTTAGCCCTACATTCCAAGCAATTCTGAACAATGCATTCTTATTCTTATTATAGTGTAATGTTCCATATAGTTTGAGTTTCTTTAAATTGGTGTTTAGATTTCACTAAAACGGACACTCATACGACCTAAAATAAATTATTTTTACTTTGGAAAATGGCTGAAAAGAAAACTTAAATTGGCGACTCAGACCCAAAACTGACAACTGTAAACATGGATCAAAAATGACATTTATGAAAGGTTCAGCCATTAGTATGAAACAACAAATATTCTGGTCAACCAATTTATCTCTGTGGCGACTTTCAGAATAACGTGAGATTAATTCTAGTCCAAACATCGTTAAACTATTCATTACCACATTTTGAGGTTTGTTAAAATACCCAAATCCTTACGAGTGAACCATTTAGACCACTGACAGCTTCAGCGGCCATTAAAATGTTAGGAGTGTTGAGATTTTGGTGAGGGCTGGCAGCTGTTGTCACTTAAACACTTGCATGCAATGTTGGGAGGCTGAAACATTACATCAGTGATATAAGCAAAGTGATACTTTAGAGAAAGCTTCTGGAAAGGTGTGATACATACAGATCCAAGAGAGAAATCTCTCTAAAGTCAGCCTGACACTTGTTTTAATGCACTTTTAGCCTGGTATCATTGCAGTAGTGTAAGGTAATTTAAGTTTTATGTTTATACACAACTAGCTACACTGTCTGGTCAATGTGACAGTTTCTGTGCATATTATGACTGATCTTGTGCATGACATTCATGATGTGTCTGTGTGTTACATGTAGGCATTCTTGTGGTTATCTAAACATATCTTACTATGACTGATTACCAATTCAACAAGAGTATGCAGCCATGTCTGTGAGACTGTAAATCTCTATGGCCTCCATGCCAAGACCTCACAGTTGTGGTGTGCTCTGCAACCCAAAACAAATTATCTCCCACCATGTTTGTCCAAATTTTTTTGATTAAGCTGCAGGATGTTGTCAGTGCCACACACACACACACGCACACATACACACACAAATGCAGAAAAGGATGTTACTGCTAAAACATTTTCTATACAATGTTTCCATGTGAATAGTGGGAAACTTAAGTAGAACCTTTTGTTTTTTTTCTGCAGGATCACATGTCATGCACCACAGTCTGCCTCTTTCCTTTAAAATGTTTCTGATATTACAGATTCCATCTTAATTGCAAAGATAAAAAAGAAAAAACATACAATAGCAATTAAGCTGGAAGGAACATGTGCAAACAGACATCCTGGCACTCTGAGAAAGGAATGAAGCTCCCTTTATCTACACCAGAGAATGAAACAAGGAGTGGACTTGACAAAGTACCTGTTGCTCCACTCACTAATACCTTCTAATATCACCTTTCAGCACTGATGAGGGCTTCAGGGCAGATGCACACCTGCACTCCCTACAGCAAAAATTGGTAGCCTGAGTCAGCCTGGCCTTTGGGAAAGCTCTTTGAACTTTTCAGGAAGGGTATAGAAACCTGACTTCTGGTTTATTCTGACTAATTGAGGCAGAACAGCTTGATGACTGTTTTTTCTCAGTGATCACTTTATCCTTGTATAGAAACAGGCCTGAGAACTGTGCACTCACAGTGCTGCTCGTGGTTTATTGTGGCTGACTTCTGGTTTATTATGATTACCTGAGGCAGACCTGTGCTGCCTGTTTTGTCTCAGTGAGAACCAAACAGAACTAGCAACAAAGGAGGAAACATGACTAAAACCGGTTTGAATTTAGGCAAGTAAGTTTTGGATTTGATGTTGCTGAAAACCTTTCACCAAAGAGATATGAAGAAACATGAAGAGGAAAATCTTGACAGCTGGTTATTAAGAAAAATATTTCTCATGAAAGTCACTGACCTGAATTAATAACATCATAAAAAGAATCTACTCTGGTTATGTATCATAGAAACATTAATCAACATTTTCATTTGTTAGACTGCAGTAAGAGATTGAAGGACCTGTCAGAGGTGAATGTGATTCCAATAGAAGGCAGAGATATATCTGACATACATCAATCATTATCCTGCGCAAACCTTTCCTACCACTTCATATTTCCACTTAGTGACTAATGAGGTGGAACATGGAATATGAGTAACTCATTTTTTTGTGCTAACTTAGGGAATGTATTCCTGAAGTAAAAGGGAATGAACCAGTGTGGAATAGAGTCATGCTGTTTATCTGTGCTTGATTTTTTTGTGTATTTCTGCACATATGTATGTGATGGCCAAACTCAGAGACATCTACCATTAAAACTGCCTGTTGAATCACTGCCCAGTTATTTGGACAGCCAATGCACAGCGCCCATCAGCTTCGGCAAGATAAACGTGTTTTCATTTTGGCCATCGCAGCAGTCCTGTCTACATTGCTGCTCCGCAACCTTGTTTTCTCTGACAAAGCTGGCCAAAGCCTGAGAGAGCTGCAGTGCAGTGCAGCAAGCTGGGTCAAAGAAAAAGATTGGTGGTGATGTAAGTGGAGAGAAAATGCTGATGATGAGTTTGGCTCTTTGTGTGTTTTGAGTGTGCAATGTTGAACTTTTGCTGATGATGTTCAGCCAGTTCTTTAGGTTCGAACTTGTGTGATGAAGCTAAAATAAACTATTAACCATTTGTGACTATCACTACTTCTGAGTTACTCCACATTATAAATAAGTGCTTTCTAGATATCAGAAAATGTATCATAAAATGTGAGATGGGTCACAATACTTTTACATAGCGCAAAGTCTTCAGATTGCTTACTTTGCCCAAATCTCAAGGAAGGCAAATGCCTGTTGTGTTAAATTTGTTCATTTATATGTTTCTATTAAGTTTCTGGTTTTGTGCAGGCTGGTTTTCAAAAGCAGCCAACAGTGATTCAGGTAGTTCATCATGTGGCTTCTATAGTTGTAAATTTACTATAGTGTTGTGTTGATCCAGTAGACAGTATTCATTGTAAAAAAGTTGTATCTTTATTTGTCTTTCAGTTATTTTATTATTTCGCTGTTTTATAATTCTGCTTTTTGGTATTACATTTCAAACATTTTTCTGCTTTTACTGTTCCTGTTCACCTTCAACACTAATTTTTGAAATACATACTGTATTACGCTCCATCTTTTATACAGTACTGAAATTCACTTCCTCTCCCATCCGTTCCTTCCGATTTTTGCATGAGAACATCTTTACCAGGGTGAATTTACAGGCAGACTAGGAGCTATGAATTCAAAGGTCTGTTTTGTTATCTGCTTCAAGCAGCCAACCAAAGTAAAATTTCACCCAGCTATGAGAATACTGTGTCAAGTACAACCACTATTGCAATTTACAGAAGTAGAGAAACAAGACAGATTGATTCAGTACAATATAATTTATTAATTACAGTGATACATTGGACCAATTCACCAGAGATGCTCTCTGCACTTGGCAATTAAAAAATGTTAATGTAGTTTGCTGGGTGGCATCGGTCTGGTTGACAATAACAGCACCTTTCATTACCCAATTAGTTTCGTAATGTGATTGGCTAATGACATTTTCCTTTACCCCACATACCTACAACAATGAGAAAAAAATTATACAGGGGGGCATTATCAAACTGAATTTACACTCTGTTACTTTATGTTGCATACAGGTTTTGGTGATAGAAACTTGAATGTATTTTGTACTTGTTTCTTGTCATAAGTTGCTCTAAATAACAGCATCACCTGAATGTCACTGTAACTCCACGAGGCTGTACTTTGGAACAGCAGTGATTTGAGCTAAATGTTAACACTTGCATGCTAACATGCATGTTCACATTAATTAGGAATATTTTTTGCTATATTCATAGTAACCATTGGACAATCACCAGAAATTACAATTGCACCTTAAGGATACATTAATTTTATGGAAATCGATCTACTAGTTGAGACACTGCACTTAAAACCACCAAAGTTAAGACTCATCTGTCAGGGAGCATCAATCTCTATATTGTATAATGGACCAAACTAGTAAACTGAGCAAGTAACTAAGACAGACATCGCCATTCTTAGAAATGTGAAGCTAGAATGAATAAGTTAGAATCAATGACATTAAGGAAGAGCTTCCTCAAACTCTAGGATTGTCATTCAAATCCTGTCAACACATCACTTCTGAGCTAAGTCTTTGTAAAATATTATTATTGGCATTACTGCATGTAGAATGAATTGTTTTGTCATAAATAATGACTCCACTATTCACAGTCACAGAACATGCAGGAAATTCAGGAATGCGAGCATCATAAATGGTTCATCTGAAATCACAGCTGCAATGAAGATAAACCATGAACTGTAACTTGTAAAACACCCAGCTGCTGATATGATGAATGGACACCATATGGAAAAGATACTTTCTCAATGAGAACAGGGAGTAATTTGAAGTTCATCTGCAAATAGTTTTGTGTCTTAAGTTTAAGACAAATAAAGATGTCTGAGAAATCATTCCGCTCATCCCTTCAGCCATAACTGAAACTATAAATAAAGCAAAGTCTAATAATGCCATCGTAGTGAAACTGTCCAAACCAGATGCAAACATGTTAGTATTCATTACTGTTATGTAAAGACACAGACCTGGGTTGGAGTTAAGATCCATTGGGTGCAGAGGAAGATGTGCCCCCTTCTCTGCTGTAGGATGAAGGAGCAAAAGCCACGCTGTCGCTTCTGACCGCTGGCCCCCCAGTGCCACTTCTTCATCTGTTCTTCTTCTGTGCTTCAGACAGATTTATTTCCTTCTGAATCTGCTAAAGCACACACCACTGCACTTACTACTCTCCTTCCTACTTTCTCTCTCCCTCCTTTGCTTCTCCTCCACCTCATACAACTCTTTCACCTAAAACTTCATTATGTTAAGTCAAAAGCAGGTCAATGTGACACACCAATCAGCAGCACTTAGGCAAGGTCAGGCTAAGGCTAGTCTGTCTGCCCCTCAGGAAGGAAACCCTCCTCTAGCTATAGTTCTGTTAAAGGGGCTGAAAAAGCAGAGGAAGCATATTTCAGAGCAAGAAAAGAAGTGTAGGAGAGAGTGGCCGAATAGAATCAAGTGAGACAGTAAGCCGAAGACAGGATGGTGTGTCTGCTCGTCTCTGAAGGAAGTGAGAGGGGTGGAGTGGGAGCTGCTGGTGAAGTAAGGGGGGTTGTATCGTAAATCAAGCAGCCCTCCCCGAACCTGTAAATCTGGTGAACGATGTAGGCACTTGGCCAAATGACTCATCCACAGCGCTCTATAAATATAGCCGTGCAGGGTCGACTAGGCTGCTGCTACTGGTGACCAAGAAACCCTGAGACACTGAGGTCTTTAATAACCTCCTTATTGTTTTAATCAAACAGACACTTATAGGTGAAGCACACATCATTGGCTTCCATTATTCTTTGAACCTGACTTTGGAGGGTAGTTAAATTTTAAACCAACACTACCTGTTGGGTTCAACAGGGTATTAGGGAGACATCTAAATATTTATCCACAGTGAAAGCAGTTTACATACCATTGGTCTGAACATTCAAGTCAAATGTCCCCATCAGACAAGCATACTGTTTCAGTTAACTGGAGGCCGAAATGTGCCCTTGCTGAGACCTGGCCAGCCTGATACATGTGGGGAACAAGGGTTGTGGACTGGGGTTAGAGTGGGAGGCTGATCGTGGACACTGGTATGTGACATGTCAAATACCGATCCACTCAATAAGCCTGTTATGCAAGTATCTGGGCTTCCTGTCCTATCCCTCTCTATGGCCTGAGACTTGGCTTCAGTGCATTTCCTCCAGAGGATCTTGCTGCCGCGGACTCACACACAGGAATAATGACGCACAGGCACAAGAAAGGAAGTAGAAGTCCTGGAATTCTGTAGCACGAGTGACAATGAGGCAGATATTGTAAACAACAGCTACCATATACAAAAGGTATGAAGTTTATTGTTTGGGTTTGTATGATTCCACAATGTGCTCTTGGTTTTTGTCACACAAAAATTTGAATCAGTAACTCAACAATGTGTTGAGTTGTGTCTAGTTGAGATTATAGTTTGTTTGACTTCATTGTCAACACCTTATGTATTTGCTGTCCATTACATCTCTGATAACTATTTGCCACTGCAAGCTACTAGTTTATCATGTTTTAATTAAATCTTTATTAAGAGCTTATGAAGGTTGTGTCATTGAGTGAAACTCTCCTGTACAATATAAAACATGTAGCAGGCATCATACACATTATCTTCTTGTGTTGTTATTACAGCTGCCTTTTCTAATTTAGTGGTTGATCAATCATGGCTTTATGAAAAATGAGCTTCATCATCCTCTGTGCAGTTTGAGTCATTATGTGGGCTCCGAAGGACTTTGCTTCCATCAATAAAACACAGAATTGCACAGTGTGACCACTGATCAGACTGCTGTTGAACAAACTGACAACATAAAACCATAAATCATATTCAAGTGATGAAGTTGTAACTTCAAAACACAATGGTTTGGCAAATGTAAAACTGTCAGATTGTTACATTTCCTTCCTGGTATTCTTGTGATTTCTCTTTTTGTTTAATTTAAACGTTAGTGGACATGTGCAGAAGTGAGGGAAAACATAGGATGCGTCATTTTATTGAAGGAATATTTCAACATTTTGGGTAATATACATCATTTGTACAAAAGCTGTGCAAAAAAGTGTGTAAATAATTTGTGACTTTACATGAGGCTCCTGGGATTGCCAAGGGTTAAGTGAAACAGTTCAAGAAAACATCACACAAAAGGGAGCTAGTCTTGCCAAGTTTACACCGTTTAACAGACCTGATCATTGTACGAATGTGAACACTCCTATCTGTGGGAACAATGACTAAACAACTTGCTGCTGCAACCTGAACAGCCCACACTGCCATAAGTCCTGCAAGATACCATGAGGAGCCTGGTCAGTGACCTTTTCTTAATCCCAAAATCACATGATGTTAGGGTTAGCAAGGTCATACTCTTTCAACTGTGAGAAGGTAAAAAGATGTTGCCTCTGAAGTGTCAGGACCAGCAGGAGTCTGCATTGTTACTTGTAAATCCATTTATCAAGCAGCCAGAGTTTCCCTTTCAGGACTTTCACACAGGTTTTGAGGGAGTTTAAGTTGTTGGTGATCTGTTTCAGCAGAAAATTCCCAAATCGCTCTGCTTCCAACGTCTGCCAGTACAATGGAGCTGTTCCTAAATTCCATGTGAAACTGAATGGCCTTTTCAACCATTGGACTACAGCATTATTTGGATGGATATCGTTCATGGCCACTGCCTCGGCACTGTCTCAGCAACCTCTGCTGAATACGTTTTCCCAGACTCCAAAATCTTTTCCTTTTTCTACTGGGTTTTCTTTCTATAACTGCTTGTTACATCTTCCAACTATTTCCCCAGTCACTCCCTGCTGCTGCAAAGACAAAATGAACAATGTTCTGCCTTCACCTATTGAGACACTGAATAGTTTTCCAGAACTCGATAAGAAAATGCAAGATCATTTCCAACTCAAGCTTCTGCTTGGGAGACTAAGCAGCAGCAGTTTTGTTGGCCTGCAAATAACTTTCATTAGGGATCCAGAGGGCCTCCTATTTTGACAGTTACTTCTCTTTTCTAGCATTAGCCTTGCAACCTTGAGATATTAACACCAAGCAGCTTTTGAGTAAAACTAAAATTAGCTGCTTCCATGTGGGAGCTATCAAACAGTATGGAGGATGGATGAGCATGAAAACGTGGTCAGACTGACATGTCAGATGTAATTCAGATGTAGTGTCATTCATTCAAAATCACAACCTCGTGATGCAGCTAAAATCTAAAATCTGAAGTTTGCATAATTTATCCTCACAAAGTGCACAGAATTACTTTCAATGAGATATTTCATTCTGGATCAAAGCGGTGGATCAACTGACTGACACACCAACACTGCCATCCTTAGTTAAAGAAAGATTCATGTGTCTCCATAGAAGGACTGACATATTATACTGTATGTTTACATAGCCAACGCAATGCACACAGTTTATTTCAAAATAGCTCTTATATGATGCTACATAGTTTCAGTGCCTGTGGCTCAGCATGAGCACCAAATGAACTGTGACAATCTCAAACACAAACATCCTGCACTATGATGTTCTCCAGGGAAAATGTTGCTAATGAAGCCAGTGGGTGGCTCTGAAAACACCCTTTTTTATGGCGAATGTTGCATTAGAGGAGGAAACTGTTCAGTTATTGAATTGTGGGTTTAGAATGTTAGAGAAGATAAAATAAGTGGATATCCGGACCTAATTCAAAATGAAAAACATCTAAGTTATCTTTGACTCTACTAAATTTGACATTAATAACAATCTACAAGCTGAGTTTTCTTTTTAGGTCCTGTCAAATCCAACACAATTTGGAGCCAGAACACTGATATCCACTACATATGTGTGATACTGTGTACTCGGTGTCATACATTATACATTATTATAGATATTAAGAGAACATCAACAGGGATGTGAACCATAGAAACCCATATGAGAAATGTCAACAGCACCTAGTTGCCAGACCACGATTCCTCCAGGAGGCCATTTGCTAGGGTGTCACACACACCGGGACAACACTGGGACAACATGGATGTACATAAACACATGGAAGCACACACACACACACACACACACATCTCTCTCTCTCTCTAAACATACAGTGAGGAAAATAGAGAGAAAGGGAAGAGAAGTTCAGTTTCTGACCTTTTTGAAAATGTCATATCACAAAGTGAATTCTTGAGAGGAAAAAGGACACTGACTACATCCCACAGGGTCGAAGCAGACAGACTAGTGGGGTGAATACAAATGAAGGTAGTCAACACTTTTATGTGCAAAACAGAATCTTGTCACTCATGTTTCTCTGGGCTTTATCATTTTACTGAAATAATATCCATAAAATCCATTTCACGGCTTTCCCTCTTAATGCAAGGCCTGATACTGGTGTTCATATTTCTCTTGGATTTATGATCCATTAGAGACAGTATGGACACTCTACACCCAGTTGCTAATTAAATCAATAGATCAGAACATGGGGTTTGAAACACCGAGAGCTTATTGTTTATGTCCCACGTGTCAGAATAATTTGATCAGACATGTGTATGGTTTCTAGCTGTAGTGCATGCTGTTTTTGTATGACTTTGTATTGGGTAGAGTAATTGTCAGGAGGGTAAACCTGGTTATAGCTCTTTCATTGGGCTGTATGTTGTTCAGTACCTGAGTCTGCTGTGAAATGTATGTTGTGGATTGTTTTATATTTTATTGTAATAATACTATTTAGTATAATATGTTTCTTTTCCTTTTGACATTTGATCTTGTATATACTTTGAATGGACTGATCAACTTTTTCGAAAACCACTGTATTTGAACTGTTGCTTAGACAGTGTTTTTATTCATGTATGCACCTGATGTTTATGAATTATAGCTGTGCTGTAATCTTTATTCTCCTCTTCAGTCTTATTCAGCCTATTTTATTTTTTACCTCCTATTTTATCTTACTTTTATAATTTATAATTTTGTATTTTTTTAATACATTTTGTATAAGAGCATGAGATGATAAATAAATGAAGTCAACCCATTCTCTGAAATAAACTAAATAATCAACTACGATTAAAGTAACTCAAATTAAAGTAAAGGCATCTAACAAAAGACCCCTAAACCTAAATAGCCTTACAGCATACGTGCCCCTAGCCTTTGTTGTCATGGTAACAATAATATTGTAATCACACAACTAAGGCTGTGAAATGTGAGTGAAATGTTAACCACAAGTGTTAATGTGCTAATGGGCATAATGCCACTTTACTGTGTTCAGATTTTTTTTTCAGGAGAAAAAGTAACATTTGATTTCAAATATGTGGTCCATCTTTTTGGAAAGCAGCTTTTCAGAGAGATATGAGGGCTGCATGCTGGATGAGATAATGTCTGCCATCATCCCGCAGAGAGCAGTCTTATCTTTGTTGGCTCTGTTGTCTGCAGGGTTTTGACACACACTATATGTAATTTCTTTTGGAAGATACATCTTGGCCTCAGAGCTTAAATGTAATATTTGTCAAATAAATAATAAATACATTACCAACGTCTGCAGACTTTGAGTTCTTTATATCCATAGTATCCCTACATCCAGTCTATCCACACATTAGCTATGTCCTTTTAGAGAGTCACAAGGGGTTGGAAACAATCCTGGGTGAGCTGACAAACCATGGTACACACAGGTCACCAGTCTATTGCAGTACTGACACTTAGAGACATTCACACCTACTGAGGGAGGAAACAAGAGAAACACAGACACACACACAGCTCAAATCTAAAACATTCTTGCTGTGAGGCCAAAGCAAGAAGGGACTTCTTTGCTTCTATCACAATTGCAATGCCACTAGATGTCGCCTAACAATAATATATACAATAACTATGGGTTGCAATAAGCTGCTTGCACAGACAGGAAGGGTTTTTATAGGACATAGGACAGTCACATAGTAGTTGCTGCTCCAGTGATCATTTAATGTCTGTTTATGTTTAACTGAGGAGGCACACGCACATCACTTATGTGACATGGGGGCATATTTGAAAGCCGTCTCCATGCATCCTGACACTGAAATGTCAGCGCCACAGTCACCACATGTTTTCTCAGTTACTCAGCTTCTTTAACATTAAACACTGATACCTAGAGGGCAATATTCTTGTCCTGCTATATTTCTTACCATTACCAGTCGAATAATTGTTTAGGTTATTAAAGGTTAACTCCTGATGGTTTGGGATTCTCATTTAATTCATCCATCCATCCATCAATATATCATTGACTTAAGGTGCTTTTAGTCCACATGCCAGCTTATTAGTAACCACTGGCTTCCTCATAATGAACAGTATGCAGTCTTAAAATTGCACGTCTGTCTTCACCCTACAATAGCAATCCTAGTATTAGACGGGCATTCAGTCATTACTGTTTAATAAGAAGTGTGACTATACAGCTTTAGGTAAGATTAACATGTTAGCACATTCCTAGACTGATCAAATAATGATAGTTTGTAATTTTCTCAATTCTCAGTTTTCTCATTAACCAGAATAATAATGACAGAAAAGATCTCTAAACATTTTCAAGCACTGCTCCGATGTGTGGCTCTGATTTGCTCCCACTCTTGCTTACCTTCACATAACTGCACTGTAACTATTATAACTCCATCTCACAAGCCTCACTACGTGAATAAGATATGCATCTCAGTGACATATGACACTCATAAATCATAGAACAGGTTACCAAAGTAGATAACTACCCATCAAGCATAAATGTCAAACAGTCACAGGATCACAATGAAGCACTAAGGATTAATCTTTTACTGATTAGTCTCACACATTTTATTTAAGTTTACTTTTTAACATACTTGAGGGTTTTTCTTGCACGGTAATTTCTTAGTGGACCACATGAGGGCACTATTACCTTTATTTAGACAGAAGCTCTGAGACTTTCTTACATCTAGATATCAGAGAGAGCAAAAGACTGAGCCTGGGGCAAATATAGAGAGAGTGACAGAATAATACTAGAATCATGCTAGAGCCAAAGCCTTTTGTTTATTAGAGCTTGGGGAACAAGGACCACTCTGTTTCTCTGTCAAAAACACAGCAGGGAGTGTTTCCTGTGTTCATTCTTGTTTCAGAAGAATGGGATAATTAATCATAGCTGGACTACAGGTAGTGGCATTTAGTTACAGGTATTTATGCAGTTATGACAGGTAAATAAATTAATAATAAGTCTGTGCTGTTTTGTCTAAATTCAAATTTTTGCTCCATTCTTAGAATCCAGATTCCAAATGCTCAGAGCTCTGTTATATCCTTCAGCTGTTTTCAGATCCTACCTGACATTCTCAGGAGAATTCAACAACGTGAGATTAAGTTTCACACTGATCCTGAGTGGCAGGATGTTCTGGTATATATTCTAGATATATGGATATCCAGTTTTACACTGCCAGTGCTACATGTACATCAGAAATATCATTAAAAAGCTACCTTTTCTATTCCACAGAGGTACCATAATTTTGAATAGCTTGCAGGTGCATCCAAATATGGCTACACAGAAAAAGTCAAAATTTAATCCTCAAGTATTGCATAAAAAAGCCCTGTAGTGTGTACAGCCAGAAACACAACACTTGAAAGCATGCATCTTTGTTGTTATTCCTCTTTCCTTTAGTTCAGCCCATGTGTGTTCGCACATGTTGTAGCGTGTCAGTGTGATAGAAGACAACATCACTGCTGCTGGTTTGGATGAGCAAAACAAAAGCTCCAGTGTGTCTGTACCTGTCAGACAGTCAAAAATATGATATAACCATGATTCTAGTCTAAATATTGATGGAGATGTGGTGAGGCTGCTTCACAAGACCCGTCTCACTTCTCCAGGTTTTACGCACACATCATCCAGATGTGAGAGATGAGAACAGAGAGGAACAGAGCACAAGTGAATGAGGACCAGGGTTGCAGAGATATTTTGTGAACTATTTTGCAACGTTTTCAGCTTTTCAGCAACTAAGTCAAACTTTGCAGAAAGGCCACAGCGCATATGTCCTGATGCTGCTATTCAAGCCCTGGCAGTAACCACAAACCCAGCTCATGTTCAAACCTCATCACTGCCCTTACAAGACAACGGACATCTCTGTACAGCTCTGACTTCCATCCCATACTGTCTGTTCTCGACCCCTGCTCCCCCCAGTCCTTTCCCGTCTGTCTGCCAGAGACTGTCTATGTGCCTCATTTAGACCAGTGGAATATATGTGTTGTGTTTTCCCTTCATTTGCTTCTCTTAGACCTCTTTATTTTCTGCCTCATAACAAGTCATGCTCTTGTTTCCGTCAGTATGAGGGCATAGTGGATGATGCAGAATGGCAAAAACAGTTAAGTAGTACAGATTGGTGGAATTCTTATCACATCTGTTGAGTCCTGATGTGTTTTAACAACCTTCAAAGGCTCTTGCTGTGAACATGTGGGTAGTCAAATTTGAGCAAGTTTTGGTCTGTGTGAGTAAGTTTACAGTTATTACAAGCTTAGCCATTGATAGTGTGAAGAAGTAAGGTTTACTGTGGAGATTGTGGTCGAGTATGAGTCAAGTAAACCTAGTGAAACTATATAGTAAGACCAAGTAGAGAAATGTGCTTCTTTGCTCCCTTGCAGAGAGTTAGATGAGATGGTTGATACTGCTATCATATTAAATATAAGGCTACAGCCAACAGCTAGCTTACCTCAGCATACAGATTAGAAAAAAATGACCATTTTAACTTTTAACTAAGTTCTATAAACAATATATAAAAAGTTTATTTTACAAAGCTTCAAACAGTAGGTGAGTTTTGCTACCTGTGGTCAAAACCAGGCCAGATGTTCCCTCGTTTTCACTCTGTCTTCAGTGCTAGAGTTAACCTGCTGTAGGTCTACACAAAATTTGACAGATATTGCTGCTATAACCCCGCTTGGTCTGGTGTAAATATTGCAGTATAATACTTAAATTACAATTTATTTCCTATTTGTGCTGCTGTTAGACTGTGCTTTAGCATTTAGCCTTGTCTTGTAGTGGTAACTAGTGGCCTCAAAAACTCAGTAAAAGATACATGATCAGGCTTTAGTCAAATAATAATAATAATAATAATAATAATAATAATAAATAATACTTTATTGATCCCCTTGGGGAAATTGTTGTTTGGACAGCTGCTAGACCTGTGTCTACTAGCGCTACTACAGGGTTTCGGTGTCTTGTCCAAGGACACCTCGGACATGTAGCTTGCTGGGACTGAGAATCGAAATAAGTACCCAAGTAAGAAGTAAGAAGATACAATATATCGTAAGAACTAGGGGGTCAAACTTTTCTTCTTCTTTTCTAGTGTATTCTTTTCTTCTAACTTCTATTTTCTGAATAAAAACTACAGTCCCTATATGTATATTATATAAAGAAACTTATTCAAAAAAGAAAAACGAAGGAAAACCATCAGCTGTAGTGTACTCGCATCCTAAATGCCAACTGGATAGTGACAAACAAAATGTTACATACTGTATACAGTAATGAAAACCTCATCAGTCAACAATGACCTTAGTTTTAAAAAACTGAGCTATGAAGGTGAAGCCATAAATTATTTTGGGCATCCTACTATACCGGTAATGACCCATGAAAGTTTTTATTTTTAAAAGACAGCTAAAAAACATTCTGGTTTACTCACTAGTTTTTATTAATTCAGATATATAGATTTATTAGCATGAGCCAGATGCTGTGCAGGAATGTTTTTGTACTGTATCACTGTCATTACAAAATATATTGTATCACTGTACAGTAACCATCACACTGGTATGTTTGGAAGAAAAAACCAATGCATTATACTGTGTATTGTAGAACAATTTTTGTTACCAAAGCAACTGTGTAACAGAATTGAAACTACACTTTAGCCTTGAGAGATGTTTGACCATGTTAACCATGACATGAACCACACAAGACACAATACACAGCTCCATACTACTCTAGCTACTACCTCTCCCTTCTGTCAGAATGTTAACAAAATCTAAGACAGCCATAAACATGAGTTTCATAAGTTAACAGAAATTAAAAATCTGTCATGACACCTCCTCTATTTTTGTCCTCACTAGAGGAAAATAAGTGTTATATATAACTACAGGACAAATTTATGTTCACATGCCTCTTCTTACAAAATTAACATGATATCCCACATCCTAAAATAACAAACAGCAAAACCAGCAGCCAATACTGCAACACTTGTAAAAGGAACTGACAGTGGGCACAACATGAGGCATGGACTTTTTAGCACACTGCATTTACAGTCTTACTAATTGCAAGGAAAAACTCTGATATTGCATGTCAGCAGATTATACTCATAACAGCTAACAAAAGTTGGCTAAATGTACAACAGTTTCACTTCCTGAGAGTGAAGTCCCTACAACCGTTAAATTATAATTTAACTCGTTTATTTATAATGTGGGTATTTTCAAGCTGTAGTGTATGGAAATAAAAAAAAGATCCATATGTCAGTCCTATTTTATTGTCATAGAAAATTCAAATTCAAGTCATTGTGTGTATTATCAACTTATGTTCTGTCAATGTCTTTAAACAAGTCTCCTAACAAACAGACAGGCTCACTAACTAAAAAAAATATAGCATCAAAATGCATGGTCCATGCAGTATGATATTGCAAAAACATTTTTTGTTCCACTTTATTTTGTAGTGAATCTTCCTTAAAATGTGTCCTACCATGGCAAAGGCACATACATGAGTCAACACACTTATAAAGTACCTAAACTAATAGCTGTATTGTTTAACTTTCAATATCAACATAGCAATGCTGCACCGAAAAGTAGCAACTTTAAGTCCATGGACTTATTTTAGCAGGGAATAGTTAACTGTGGAAACTATTAGCAATGTCATAAGCATAACAGAGCAAAAAACACCATGAAGAGTCTGTCAAGATAATCTAAGACACACCTGTACTGTTCATCTGTCAGTTCTGGCCCACTGCCTTGTTTAATTTTGACTCAGTCTGGTCAGTGTTTAATTGCCACCTTACTGGCAAGTGTTAGAGAGAACTTGCATAACTTATTATCTGCCTGTTTCGTGTTTCCAGTGTGAGCCACAAATTGTGAGAAAAGGTTTCTTGTTATTTATATTTTTGTTTCCTCTGAGAGAAATTTCCCAACTGTGCAGGTGTGTACTAATAAAATAAAAATATCTATCCATGTTTCCATAGTCTTCGAGTGTGTGTGCACGTATGTGTATATTTGAGTTTATGTGCAGGAGCACGTGTGTGTGGTCAGTACTGGTCAGTTTGTGTCTTCACTGAGGAACCATTTATAATCAGAAGTAAGTGAAAAGTTATTTAGGTGGAATAAAGCTGAAAGTGCCAAAACTGGAAACTATGAAGAGAAGAAATGCTCCAATTTTAACAACATACAACTTCATTTTTTCCTTTTTTTTCTAGTGACAATGCACATTTTTCTTCTTGGTGACTGTAAATCCTCTAGGGTATCTTAGATAATCAAAAATCATGCTTAATATGTGTACTTGAATGATGAATGAAGTGCACTTAGACCTGTCTAATGACCTTTACTACCCATCTCTGTCTTTCTGTTTTTCCAAGTTTCTCAAAAGAATACACATACATGCAGCACATAGTAAAAGTCAATAATGTGAAGTAAAACATTGAGTTATAGAACTCTTCATGCATGCATAATAGCAAACAAGTGATTAGCATTACAGCTGCCATAGAAAGCAGTTTGTATAAAATCAGTAAATGGCAAAATTCCCTGATGATCCTCAATAAAACTAAACCCAAATTTATTTGCTGCAGACAATAATGATCAAAACCTCATGTTTTCTTGCTGCTGCTGCTGCTGCCCAGACAACATCACTACCATCATTCTGTCCACAGTAAAGATAATAAAAATATAAATTAGTTTTTATCTTCTCCTACCTGGAATGACTTCGAAAAGATATTTTCCCCCTTCATCGCCACTGCTTGGATGCTCTGTAACCTTGTTTCCAGGTAGGCAAATGGTTCCCTGTGGAGAATAAAGATCAGGCTGATGAGAAACAATAATTAAATCCCAGGAGGAGTGCATTGGTTAAAACATTCAGGACTAAATGTTGACTTATTAATTGTATTTAGGTTTGGAAATATGGTTTGTTTTGTTAGCACATGTTAGGAACATTTAGGATTACTAGACATCTCACTATGCCATTTTTTACTGCATTATATAAACTGCATGTACAATTTTATTGATGACAATATTAATGAAATCTCAGTTTGGTGAGGTCCTTTCTTAACATAACAAGACATTTTCAAAATTCATTTTAACTATTTCATGCTAAACCAGGTTTAAGACTACATAGTCCACATATGATGTATATATTCCACATGCATTACATGCAGATCATTTTTATACATAAAGCTGCACACTGGCCGTGAGATCTTGCAGATATTTCACTTTATGCAGCCTGCACATCATGCCCAGCTGTTCTCTGTTAACAGCAGCACTCCTAAACTTGGCAGTATTGTTATTACTGTGAAGAGAAAAAGGAAAAAATACTGAAGGATTTTACATTATCATGGGCATCAGCATCTCTGCAAATGGTTTATGCGTTCCCCGAGATGTTGCTGGATGATGAAGCTGAACTATTTTAAAATGTGTCAAAGTGGCAGCATTATGGAGAATCAACATTGCTCTGGCTCAGGTCTGTCACACAATGATACATCATCTATGTGACCTTTAATCTTAGATCCTTTCTCCTTTCAATAGCGGGATCAGAATTTTTTTTCAGAATCTTACTTACTCAGCCGTACTATCGGGACTTTCTGTCAGAATTGTGAGCCTAGTCTCCAGTGATGTATTCTTGCAGACTGACACACTATTGGCTATTTACAATGAAGTGGTTAAAATTAGCTCCACATCAACCAGCTGTAGCATTCAAATAATACTTAATGCCTTAGTAACACTGATAGGAGCCATTCAGTTGCCTAATTGAACTTTTGATACATTTTGTGCAATTTTATTTAAGATTAAAACTGATTCAAACCTCTGAAATGTGAGTATCCGATGGTTTCTTAGGCTGTGATTGTAGATTCAATATATTTGGTCTAACACAACTTCTGTGCTTCAGGTCAAACATAATGAACAATAATGCAAATAATCATTATTTGCAAACCTACTGAGGAAAAGCAGTGAGAGCAGTGAAACTTTATATTGAAAACTGGACACACCACACACTCAGCAAGTTATTAAGTACTTGAATGTGTTAATCCTATAAGCAGTCACATTAATTAAATTATGAATACTTAGTGTGTAGTTTAATATTTTTCACACTTAGCCATGCCGTCCTATAATTAGAGTAGCTATACAAAGGACTGCAACATGACTGGCTGCAGGTTGACCCTTAATGGTTCAAACAAGAATTGATTAATCACTCAGAACTGCCACATGCAGCATCTGACAGTCATTAGACTGACCTCTTTCTGGATTCATGCTAATGCAGACAAGATGTGCACTGGTGACTGGTGAGTAATAAGGACACACATACATGAACAGGATCTAAGGAGTCAGTTTCCTTCCTACTGAGAGCGAGAGCTTTTTAATGAGCCATAACTGTGACAACCAGGAAGGGGAAACCCTACCTGAGGCCTCAGATAAAGTGCTTTAAAGGGGGTTATAAAGATGGCACAGACATGCTTTAAAGTGGGAGAGTGGGGCACATACGAACCTCTTTTGATGTGGTTGTCACAAAGAGAATCTGCTTAGCTTCAATATCACAGGATTAAAAGAAATTTTTTTCAGCGAACACAGATCTTTTTGTCATGCACAGTGAACTGATTCAAGTGAAACAGGAGATGACTGAAATGAATTATGTGTGGGTGAGACAGACTTCATAAATGTGTGCCTTTTTTGACTATGTATATTCTAATGAATGAAGAAAAGGGCCCGTGTAGTTCCTCCATAATGTAAAACCACAACATTGTGGATATTCCTTTCCTTCATTTTTAAGCCACAGCCACACTGACATCCTCCCTGGTGGTCTGTTGTTTGCTGCAGACAAACTCAACCACAGACAGAGTAATATTTACCCAGCAAAGGTAGCTTGGCCCAACCCAACAGGGCAAAAAACCCAACTTATTTTGGGCTGTTTTCTGCATTTTTATATAGTTGGATGAGGTCATTTTTGGAAATGGTGTAATGACACAAACCCAATTATCTTTGTTCTTGAAGTAAAAGCTACACACACACATATGGGACACAAGAGACTCAGGGAAAGCTGTCTGAGGAAAGCGACAGCAGGAGGCTCAAGCTTGTAAATAGCAGCCCAGCATGTCAGGGGGCTGTCTCTGAAGCTGTGTCCAAAAGTATGCTCCAAAAGATATCACATTTGTTGTGTTTTCTCAGACTGCAAGCAAATACCAGAAACTGACTGTGACTCCAGCTCATTTAATGACATCTACAATGTTTGTCTGACTGGCCTGCAACAATTTAACACAGACGTAATGTTGTTTTTGGTCATAAGACAAATGTTTTACCTCTTTGAATGTAATAGAGAATATTGACATTTGTCAGTGTCCTTGTAATTGCTTTGTGCAACCTTTGGTGTTACATTAATACCTGTTAGGACAGGTAGACTTTCTCAATAAAATGACAGAAAGCCACTAAGGGACCACTGCATGGCACAATACATCAGAATGGCCAGAATAATGTGAATAAGACAAAATGCTGAAATTTATCTTTGAACCTGCATAAAACAGTACCGTATAGTGGGTTTTTGAAACTCTTTCACTGAAAATGATATCATGAGAACAGTGAGAGTGAACCAAAAGTGAAATTTTGTAGAGCTGGAGGGGAACTGCTGAGTCAGGTCCATTATTCTCTGTGAATCAAGCTCCATTAGCAACTCATATATGACAATATATATCAATATATTTCTTCTTGTTGCTACTTATGAATACAATTTACTACACCTTTGAAGTCTGAGATTTAAGAGATAACCTTATTTTGTTTCATGTTTACCTTGTCTGATGAATGTGGCATGATAATTAAATGCAGAGAGAGCAATATATTGTGGAGCAGAAATTGATTTCAGATTGCAAACTGATAAATGCTGACACTGAAATCAATCAACCAGAAGTTATTGGTGTAACGGGTCATTTAAGTGCACATTAAACCTTGGTCTGTTGATCAGCTGTCCTAAGTCCAATAATTACTGTTCTCCAGCTCCAGTGACCTCTCAGACACAGAAAGTCAAACTCAGCAAATGTTAATTATACTTTTTGTAAATACATTTCTATGTGTTTATTTTTTCACTGAGTCTCTATTTTTGCCTTTGTGCCAGTTGTAGGACCTGATTGTTAAATTGTCAAAGATTTAATAATGGTGTTCTGCTCTGATCACTCCTGTGGTTCCAATGCAGTAACTGTCATCATTATTTCACTGTTATATAGCAGGTAGCTCAGGTCCTGCACTCTGGCTCAGCCACTGTAACATACTCACAGCACAGTAAATTCACAACTGTGACCACAAGACATTCGCTGAGACATTAATATAATATACCAGTCAACTGCAATATGGATGGGAAGGATTTGGATTAGAATAAAATGATACAGCAAAGACTAAAGTTAACAAGATGCATATTAAGTATATTAAGGGAGGGAAATAACTACATGTGAGACTATGGTGTTTTAGTTCAGAATTCAACAAAACAGTAAAATGTAGTTAAGTACAAGATAAGTCATTACACAGTCAGACTCTAATTAAAATTTAGACAATCTTTAGCACTAAATCACTAAATACAAAAACCTGCAAGCAAATAACTGTGTAATGTGCAACAAAATATTGCAACGCAATATGTGTAAAGATGCAACAGTATAGTTCTTCCATTAAAAACCACAAGATCCATACATATAAAATACCCTAAAAAAACAAGATAGACTGTACAGTGATTTAGGTACAAGCAGCTAGAAAACACACAATCTCTTGTCATTTTCTTGTAGGAATACCTGTCACAGCTGCTGCTGCCGCTGCTGCCTGCCTGATGCAAAAACCTTTTATCTCCCTCCAAGAAGCACTTGAGTTACATATATTAAGTTTCACACTGCCTAAACCACTAGTCCTTCAAAAAACTGCACAAGCAACAGAGCTTCTTAATAAACTTAACTCAAAAAAGCCCGAACTGAATTTAGTTCAGACTTGAAATGAAAGAGACAGGACTGAGTAGTGCATCATGAATGATTTTACATTTGTTGCATTTGAAAAAATATAAATACCAAAGAAGTCACCTTGAACCCTTGCAAATCATGGAGATTGAAGTAATACCATATCTTAATATATTAAGAGCGATATTACTAGACTGTTTTCCAGAAAGTTTCTACTACCTATTGGTGCTTCAGTTCATTAAATTAATTAATTAAATTATTAATACTAATTGCTCATGCTCATATTTTAACCTGTTTCAAGGCAAAGTATTTCAGGACATTCATGTTAAAGTAGTATATCAATACTAGCCCGTATTCATATTTAAAAACATGTTCATATTTTTATAATATATATGAATAAGCATCACAAAATGCACCCGAGATGCACAGAATAACTCACTAATAAATGTTTCTCCTATGCAGTGAAAAATGTCTCTCAATGTCTTTATTTAAGCTTATTAAATAAAAACTCAGTATATAAGTAGCCTTATTAAAGTGCTCCTTTGACTTTATGAGTTTTATGGATATTTTCTTCCAAAATCAATATAAAACATGTTCAGGGCATACAACTGATCAAAGTGAATACTAATGGTGATCTCACTTTTCTTAAGTCGTCGAATAACATCGTACAATTTAAAAGAAATTAAATGTAGTGACTTCTTTTTCATAGCTGGTGACAGTTCTGTTTACCTTGGCTTGGACATGCACACATTACATATACAAACCACATGCAAAACTCAAGGAAATTAGTTTATAGCTTACTCAGCCTCACCCACAGACCCAAACTCTTTAGAATAGCAGCAGTAGACATTTCAACTTTGCCTTGCAAAGTATACAAAAACCCAACCACAGCACAGAAAGGAGACATTTTCCTGCTCAACTATAGTCACACCTTTAACACTAGATCACAAGTGCTGTTTCTGTACTATGATTTACCCTAAATCCTGACTGATAATCTTCATATAGATGGTTACTGCGCAGGTGGTGACATAGCTGCATCGCAACTACTTCCACAGAACGAAAAGCTGTATTCCTGCTCATTGATTGTTGTTGTGCTGGTAGAGGGGGACACAGTACATCATGTTTCATGGCAATGTTATGTGAGGTGAAAGAGTTAGTGTAGTCTTTGTTCATTTTAAAAGACCATAATTCTTACACAACTATAGAATTGAAGAAAACACATAAACTAATTGTTTTGTCCAAACATGTCAGTACTTAGAATCTCCACAGACATTTAAGAGCACACTTATGCAAAAAGCTTCTTCAGTTCAGTGCTCTTAAATCTGTGCACCGATTTTGTTCTTACTTAAGAAAAAGTGGGTTTTATTTATTCTTAAGAAAGGTTGGTGAATGAGGGCCATTGTTCTATTTTAGCCAGTGAGAGAGTAAAACGGACCATCTCTCAGCAGACTGCCTGATATCTTACATGATAAACATCCCTGGGACGTAAAGATAACTAGCTACCAAGATGTACCCTACAAGAACGCTTTGATGCACATTATCTTCTTAAGAGATAATATGGCGACATTTAGTTTGCTATGTCAAAAGGAATGAAAGACACAGATTTTAATTAGCTTGATAGGTTCTCTGAATCAAGTCTGCAGTCTGTGCACTGCTCTCAACACTATACAAGACAAGTTACAGTTGGTGGAACAATATGATATTTAATACACCTTTTACAAGCTACTGAGATATATAGCTTTAATAAAAAGTCATTTCTAGAATGTGCCCTGTTAGAACAAAACACCTAATAAAAACCATGGATACAAAAAAGGCATTTACAGTATAATTACAGAGATAGTGCATTGTGTACGGTATATATACCAATACTGTGTTCACTATGTTCAGGTGAAAAATACATGCAGTCATTGTTCATGGGACTGTTCTGCAACAGATATAGAGATGTCAAAAAACATTTCAAGGAGCTTTTAGTTCCACAACTTTTGCATTAGTGTGATGAAGTTCAATATACTGACTAATCTATGAGTGTACTGCAGAACAGCAAGGTACAAAATATGTTAGCCACTTTATTAAGTACACCTATACAATCTAATCTGCTATTAATTCTACTTTTACAAGGTTATAATTTCTCAGTTTTATTTATATAAATAAGAATGGTCAAAACATTATAAACACCTCTTATAATAGAATTATCATATAATAGAATTATCAGCTTTCTCAGTTTTCTTGAAAACTGAGACATCATAACCTTGTAAAACTCAAGGCAGAGCTGCTGTATTGGATTGCATTACTGTAGACTGTACAGGTGTACCTAATAAATTGGCCAGTGAGTGTATAAATCATATACTTTTTGTATGACCTTATGTAAACTGTATTGTCCTATATGATATGGAACTCACACATGGTATGCGTTTCCTGTTTCTATATGTCTGAATAGTGTATATGTATTAAACATCAGCAGTAAGTGTTGACCTAACTAAAACATTTACACCATGAGACAACATGAAAAAAACTATACTGAACAAACCATCCCCAGGAGCAGACATCTTTTCTGTATTTCTAATATGTAATTCTGCTCCCAGATCTCCCTCCAGGATGAGTGAAAGAACACAGTGGAGTGTATATGCAATAAAGGTTTTTGTCGGACAGGTCAGGTGTCATTGACTGGTGGCTAAACAGTGACCAAATGGCCAGAAGACCAAACCAATGGGCTGAAAGATGTTCAGCCCATTGGCTGGCTCTGTGGAACGCAAAATCAGATGATAATTCTCTGCTGTTCATACTATGAGCATCCCATTTCACATGAACTGTAGTCAATATAATGATTGATGATAGTTTAATATGGAAAGACTACAATGGCAAGTACAAAGTAAGTCATACAAGGTCTCTGACTCCAACTGAAAACTGTGTTGTGTGTCAAGTGATTTGATGTGATTCCACGCTCCCTACAGCTCTTGCACCGCTTGCACTTGTTGTTAGCAGAGGTGTATAAAGTACACAAACTCAATACTCAAGTAAAAGTGCAAGTATTTGCCTAGAAAAATACTCCACTACA
>JAUMHL010000004.1:7270518-7282998 GCA_032362345.1 Sandelia bainsii
TAAAGTACAAGTAGCTCTAAACTGTACTCAAGTACAGTACTTGAGTAAATGTACTTAGTTACTTACCACCTCTGGTTGTTAGGAAATGCCACTACACCTGCACATAACTAAAATTCATACCACGACACTAACAGGGCACTGGTATGCGTATTAGAAATGGAGAAAGTGCTCAGAAAATACAACTTGCAAGTCCAGTGAGAGTTAATTGACATCTCCATAAATCAATACAGAGCTCATTAGACATGCAGTCACCATACAGGAGTCAGAGGGAACAGTCTGTGTTGTGTGCGTATACTAGGAATACTGACAGCTAGAACAATCTTATATTAATGATACATTTTTTACCTGCTCCAGTGTATCGAGAATGCCTGAAAATACCTAAACATTACTGACTAATTTAAGTAATCAAGTCAAGAATAAGAGAAGATGCAGTAACTGGCACCAGATGGCATCCAGCCACACATGTCAGGCTTAACGTTATGCTTTAATGTCATTTTTTAATTTGTTGCTATTTTGGAGAATGTTCACATTTCTCTGACAGTGAAATAAAATATGAGTCACATCACATCTGGAATCACTGAAACCTTCACAGCTTACATAAAGTTTCTGCTTTGATCACGGTTCTGTAAAAGTCACAAGTGCAACCACTTTGTCGGTGTTGACAGGGTTACCATAGTGCAGAGGATCAGGAGAATAGCACAGTGTTAATGTTTCATCAAAGCACAGTGAGAAGAGAAAGTGTTGCTGTATGAATAATTACAGAACTGCAGTGGCATTTTATTTACTCCTGTGAAATGCCAAGGTCAAACAGCTTCCATCTCAAGCAGGGAAAGCAAAGCATTTTCAATGCACTGCTGCATTACTGATTTAATGCAATGTCTTATTAAATCCAACTACAGATCATTTTGTGTGAATTCAGACACAGCCCCCTCATGTTGTGAATATGAATTATTTAACTTGTAAGACTTGTTGTGGCTAGAATTGCAATGTACTAATTAAATTTTAATCTCTTTCATTTTGTAATGCATTATAATAACATAAAATTGGTTCAATGCATTCATTCACAATTTTCTTATTAATTCATGATGTTGCTCCACTTCCTTCACTGGCAGATACAATGCTAAGTGGTTTAAATTACAATAATCATACCATTTCACCCACAGAGTGAATACTGCCTTTGTTTATGGCTGAGCCAGATGAAATCTGAGTGCATGTGTGTGTAACTCAGAATGTGAGTGAGTACATGCATGCTTGTGTGTGCATACATCTCCGTGGACAAGGAAGGGCAGGCAAATGGCATGCTGACGATAAGCCCACACGTGCCGTACCCTACACATGCTTTTCCGTGACCCTTCACTGCCATCTGACTCCCATTCTCCAGATTCCTGGCATTGCTCAGAGAGGTTTGGCCTGATTGTACAGGACACGTTGTCCTCTATATTGACAGTAATAACTTTCAAATGATGATATCTACAAACACCAGAATTTCAGAGTCTGCAGATCATATTGGGGACATAATGCAAGCAGAAACTCACATAAGTACACATCTTCTCTTGCATTGTGAATTAAACATATAGCTTACAAAGAAGTGCAGGCGACACCTCCTAAAAACAGTATTCTTCTACTCAGTTGTGTGTTGGTTTTCGGGGCCTTCTCAACAACTAACTGATCCATATAGGACTTTGTTTTGTGGAGCATCTATGGGTCTATGGCAAGAAAGTGTGTTTGTCTGAGTAAATAATTAATCTCACATTTTGCTGTGGATGCTCCAAACGCTGTGTGATGATTTGCTGAATGTACCCCCATAATATCACTCAAAATATATTAACACCAGTGGTAAACACGAGTTTTGGACATGCAAACCTTTAGTAAATTACAGCCTGTGTGTACCAAATAATATGTACTAAATAATGTGTATTGCACATACAAACACACAACATCGTTGATGTAATGCAATAGTCCTGATTTAACCTGGGTTTAAATTATCCCAAAAATTGCTGTTCAGTGGCAACTTGACTTGTTTTCGTGTTCTTGAAAACATTTTAGTGCAATAGAAATGAGCAATTTCTGAAAAACAAGTTAAAACAGCTGTAATCAATGTTTTTATAATAACAAAGCATCAAACAAATGTCTTAATGTGATAAGTGACACTGGTTGTGAAAACCTGAGATAGAGTAGTAACTCTCTTTATATCTTCTTTCAGCTCATTGCTGAGATTGTTTCACCGTTTGTTCACTCTCACTGAACTTACAGAGTACAAAGTAAAAAGAAAAGAATTTCAGTGTTTTCACTGAACCCACTGAATTGTATTTTTTAAAATAATTATACTTTATCATTAGGGAACTGAGGATACTTATTTTGGAGTGTGTCAGTGTCACAGTAGCATGACAGTTTCTTACGCAATTCTGTCTGACGGCTCTACATTTCCTTATAATACTACATACAATTAAATTTGTCAGTGGAAACACTGAAAATCTTTTCTTTGTACTTTTGTCAGATAAGTAAAGATTCAAGCAAATGAATAAAGATCACTTATCAGTGAGATCCCTATAGACACTATAGGCAGTTCATTTTATACTTAAATATTGATTATTTTGTTTTTATGTTGATATGTATATACTGTAAATAAGCTCTCACAATATAAAATATTACACACAAAAATGTTGAATACCTGTACACTAAGTAGCAAGTAGGGAAATATTTCTGATGCAGCTCTGTGTGTAATATAGTTGTTCATATCTAAGCAGTCTGGGCTTTGTTAGCATCTGTGTTTCCATAGGCAACAAAGAAGGGCAGATGTTGCTGCTAACATCGAGGGGGCAGCAATTAGGCTGATGTGACAGGTAACAAATGGAGACTTCACAACATGTGAAAAAGTTAATTAATAGCCGATCTAAAAATGGCTTTACACCCCTGTGTTATGTGGCTCATGACTCAGGACAGGGAGATTTAACTCCACTGTACACACACTAAGTTGAGATGTACCTCTGTGTGTTTTTGCCCTGATGTTGAACATCAGTGTTAGAGGCTAGAAACAGCTTCAGTTAATGCTCTCTTTGCTCTTTGCTCTACTTGTGTTCTTTGTTTCAGGTTGATGGAAACAAGTTATCTTGTATTCTGTTAACGACTGTGTCTTTATACAGAGTTGTTTTTTGTGTTGTTCTCTCTTTGGAGGTCATGGAGATTTGAGGACTGTGAACACTGTTCTACACCTGACCTAGATTTATAGAAATTTCCCATTCTTCTACTTCTAGCAGTTTCAGGTATTTGAAATTTATGTTGTCTTTGTTTCAGAAGTAGGGCAAGAATGGAAAGTTGCAAACCAGGGAAGAGCCCTCAGGTAGCTGAAGTTGTAGGGACATTAATGAATAACACTTCTGTGTGTGTAAATATAGACAGATATTTTTAAAGAGAAACAAATAGTTTCTTGTCAAACTCTGTAAATTATTATAAACTCATCCACACCATATGCATTGTTTTTAAGAATTAAAGCAAAACCTTTGGTGCGCCTAATATAAGACCACACTGCATTTTGAACACACTGAATAAGAACCAGAGCTGCCCAGAAATAGCAATGAAGAATATCTCATCTCCCTGAATCTGGCAATTGGCCCACCTTCAGCTCTGCAGCTTTAACCTTCACTTCTGCTGCTCATGTGGCCTGGGTTTGGCTCAGTTGAGCTTGCTGGGAAACCAGCCAGACAGTAGTGTGGGTAGATGAGCAGAATGAAGATTTCAATTGTGCTCAAGTTTCCCATGGAAAAATCGGATATTGTTTGGGTGGAATAGCCATTAGAAAAGATTTTCCTTTGTGTATTTTCTGTTTCAAGAAATAAAATAACAAGAGCAGACTTTGAAAATCTCTCTCTGAAGATAAAACATCTAAAGCTAATAGTTGTGTCCTGGCCGTAGCTTAATATTAAACTGACAGATATGAAAAGGGAAATTGGCCTTCTCATCTAACTCTCTGCAAGAAAGCCAATAAATGTATTTACCAAAATGTCTAATTACTCCTTTAATAGACCTTCTATGTGCATTCAGTTGTACTTGGTTCTGTGATACTCCTCCCCAGAAAGCTGAACCCACAACAGCTTTAAAACAGACGTTTTATAACAGAAGTTTTACGTTAATCACTGAGAAATGATTCTAACTTTTATTTATCCCACTTGTCAGTTCAACTTTGCCAAAGACAGTTTGTTAAAAACATGCAGTGCTTTGCTGAACTGACCTTGTGGAATTAATTATTTATCCATTTTCTGTGATTTGCTTGCTTTGTAATGAGATTCCATCATCTGTCTGGCTGCTTCTTTGTTCAGTCTATACATGCTCGGTGAGAGATGCTGCCTGGTTACAGTAACGTTAGAGACGGCCTTCTTTTCTACATTACTCATTGTCTCCTCTTTCTGTGTTGGCTTCAGTGAAAGCTTACAATAGTTTACTTTGACTTATAGTCAAACAGTCAAAACAACCCAACTCATTTGAATGAGAACTGAATCTTGTTATCTCATTTGGCAGTAAGATGCACCTGCACTGCAGACCCCAGGTGTTGTTTTGTTGGTTCATTATCTTGTGATATGTTTAGCAAAATATATATACAAACTTTCTCACATTTGTTGAAAAAGAGTAGGATCTATTTTATAAACTGCACAAAATAACATAATTACAGAAACTAAAGAGACAGATGCTCCTTTTTTCTGCAAAAGTACAGTATAGTCATTTTATATTCATAGAAGTAAGTTGTCAAAGTGGAGTAATATGCTTTTCAGTTATGCCTATGTATTCTGGGCTTTGATAAGTGATCTGTATATGAAACATAAAACCATTAAGCTTTATATTATTAGTTTTAAATTAACATTTCACAACATTTCAAGCTAATACAGTCCTTAACTATTTGACTGATTATGCACCAGTTCTTATTTCATTAATTTATTTCTTATATTTGCAAGTTGTTAGCAAACTTCAAGGGTCTCAATGTAGATAGTTGTTTGGCTTCCCCATGCTGCATATGGACATACATTTAAATATTTGGGCATATTTACTGAAACACAAATATACTCTGAGAGTCAGATTATGCAGAATTGAGAAAATAAAGATTCTAACTGTTAACTTGTCATGTTTGAATCTTGTTTCAACATTTCCCATAGTGTGTATGGTTCACAGATTCAATCCAAGAATGGCTTTAACATTCATAATCATGTTTGACTAATCAGCTGGAACATCCTGGCCTTTAATGAATGTTAGGCTCATTAATATACATACTCACCTACTGCAGCCCTTAAAACACATTTATCCATATTTACTCTAGGACTTCGCTTTGTGTCCCAATGTGACCCCTTCCCTCTTCTACCTCTTCTACCTCTGTGTGCCAGTCAGTACACATTTGAACTTTTTCCAGATCAATGAACCTGACTCAGAACAGGTGCAGAAGCTACTAGAGCACAACTATTTCCATCTGCAACATGCATCACTTCTCTCATCAGCTGTCGTATAAGCAGTGTAGGAATTTCTGAACTCTTTTAATTAAGCACTACTACTAGAATATAAACATATCCTAGAATATAAACATATTCTATTACAATTACAGTACAAGTACTCATTTGGAAGAACAAAGCCCCCCACATGGGTCATTAGGTTTTTAGCTACTTTAGTTTGATAGTTTAGCCCAGTGGTTTTCAGTTACTAGATAAATATGAGGGCTTGTGAGATCATTAATTGGAGAGGAAAGAAAAAAAGTTCGTTTTAATGATTTTGGCTGTTGAATCTAGAAACAAAACAAACTAAATAATGTCCAGCCTACTTAGAATGCATGTACATAAAAGCAGTATGCATCATGGGAAGTGTTTGACTAATGAATGATTTGTTTATTAGACTCTCCAGTCTAAAAACTTGAGATTAAAGAAAAATTGAATTTTAGAATAATATTTAAAATGTTATATTTGTACTCTCTATGTCATCCTTCAATTTTCAGTTTTTGGAGTATTTGTTAATTTTTGTTGTTTTGGTGAAACTGTGGATAATTTCCTCTTACCTCAAATAGTTATTTAAATGAATCTGAGAAGTTAAGAGGAAAGAAACAGACACCTGAAATACATCAAAAGAATGCTTTTTGCAAGGGATCACCTTATATTAGATATGCAGTAGCTACTTAAAACTGAAATAGGCAAGTAAATTACAAGCAAGTATGCTAATTGTGCAAATGTTAGTTACTTTGCACTATTGGTGCATGAGTGCAAGTTTTCTCAAGCAACAAGTTATCTGACTGCTGAAATCCTGGATTTGTTGATTTGTTGATTTAGTTGACAATGTCTCACTGTGACATGAGAGTGTGAAACCTATATTCAATGACACATATTTCACACTCTGAAATCTCTGTGCTGTGTGTGATGCCATGATTTCAAAATTAGTTGGGATTAGTGTTCATGTTTGATTGCAGCCTTACCAGGGCTTTGGTCTCCTCCTCATCTTTGTAGTAGTAGAGCTGGTCCCCTCGCAGTACAAACCAGCGACTGTGCCAAGTCTTGACAAACCCTCCTTGCTTTCTGAGCCACCCACACCTGATGACATTCGACCGGCCCGGCCTCTGAACTTCTGTACTGGCCTGACCTCCGCTGCGCTGGGGACTGCTGTGGGACACACACTGGTCATCCATTACAGCAACTCTACTCTGTAAACAGGCAAAAACAATTAAAATCTGTTTAGACTGACAGAAGTTCCAAGTAGACTAAACATAAGATAAACAGATATATTCTGCAACTTATTACAAACAGATGGTACATAAATAATAAACGCTTACTTTCCAAACTCAAAGAAAATGATTTCTAGAAAGAGAAATTGCTACGTTTCCAAATGTAATTTTTCAGTGCTAACAATATTCATCTCCCGTCTTTCTCAAAACCTCAGCAAATAAAATCTGAATTATCCTTGTGGCTAGATTGTGGATAGACTGCAATACAAAGATGAGAAAATATATCTTGGTTTTTATGGTGTGGAGGAATCAGCACTAACAGATATGACTGCCCGTTCCCTGTGGTTTGTCTTTCATGGAATATTGTGTAATTTGGGGCAGACATGGTTGAGTGATGCAAGAACACAAAAGGGGAAATGTAGGAAGAGAAATTCATAAGTCAGATAACAAGATCACATGCCAAACCTGACATCTCTTTTTTTTTTTTCTTTCATGACACCCACCTAAGTATGTTAGCCTGTCAGTCATTCCTTTGAGCAATATTTTGTCTCTCTCTCTCTCTTTGAAGTTTTCATATGACAGACCCTTATTATTCATGTACACGAAAAAAAGACAAACACACAAAGGTATTCACTGAATAAGTTATATAAGAAATGCTCATGAGAAACCTCTGATTTGCAGCCTTTACTGTACTGGAACTGTGTCTAAGATCACTGTTAATGTCTTATCTGGTCTCCACTGCCACACGACAAGATAGCTACAGTTCAATACATCTGTGAATAACCGATTATAGTAACAGCTGCAGCAGCCACATTATGTGCTGCCAGTAGATTTTGATATGAATTGTAGCTTAATTAGTGCCTCTTTTAAAATAATGGGATTTTCCATTGATTCTCCAAAATAAAATTCTGTTTTAGGGTCAGAGGTTAGGCTCATCTAAAGAATGGCTCTCATGGTCATAACTCTTGCTTAGGGGAACTTCAGCAGGGGTGGAAGGTTGACCTTGACTCCGTGAAGAAGCACCTGGTCCCTTTCAACATCTAGGACACTCTGCTTTCCTATTATTATTTTACTGTTGTACATTCATATAAAGGCAGCTGCAACAAATGTCCTTGAATGCACTCAAAAGTTTTACACGACTGCACTCACACATGCAAAAAAATCACCTTACGCATATTGTTTCCATAATAGTCTAAACCTCTGCATAATTCAGTGACTACTACTTGGAGACTGCTGCTGTCAGCTTTTAGCATTGCCATGTTATCAACGGCTCTGGTTGAGCTTGGCTTGGTGAACGTCCAGACAGCCCACGGGTCCAGATGACGACCAGATGCAGATCAACTGTGTTGCAACAGTGCAGCAAGTGCACCAGGACTGCTGCTGTGACTGAAATCTTCTCACAGTCCCAATAAGCGTCTTGTATGCATATACATGCACAAACATGCTCTCTCCTCTGCATTCCAGAAAACAGCAGTTTTCCCTTGTTTTGCACCGAGATAGCCATAACCTACTTATTATCTTTTATCCATCTCTACTTCATCTTTGTTCCACTGTCAAGCTTTCAAGAGATATGTGGGAAAACGTGGACGGTGCTCTTACTTAAACAACAGTAAAAGCTATCATCTGAGATCAGTTCATAAGGAAAGATTCTTCATTGTGGGGGAATATTGGAAGGATTAACCTCTGTATCCCTGTGGCTTTCTACACACTTGATTCTGAACATGATCATGAACACACACCAACAGCATAAATCATCGTCTGGGGTTTATACAAACATCTGTTGATGGAGTCACCTACTGTGTTGTCAGACTGGTGCCACAGCCCCTTTACAATTTCATGCCTCCTGCACAGCGCCTAGTTAACAGCACTGCAGGGACTGGTCTGTGCTACACTATGACTTGAAATGGTAAATAACTCATGGGTTTCATCATATGAATAACTTGGAGCTGGCTGAGAGTTTTTAAAATTTACATTACACTGTGGTCTAGTCCGGAAGTAATAAATAGCTTTACAGGGGTAAAAGGCATACTAATGACAAAATCTATAAATTACTACACAAGTGGAATAATATTAGTTGATCTTTGGATCTTCCAGTAACAGCATAATGAATTGTGACCTTTAGAAAGTTGTTCATTTTAATTTTTATGTTTCTGCTAAAAGCAAGGTTGTGAGTTCTATCAAACAAATCTAATAGAATCATAGCAAAATGGTGTGGTAAAAACAGCCATAAATTTAGGAATAATACATTTTATAGATGAAGTACTAAGCAATTACCTTCCACATGGGGACTGGAGGAGGACATAGAGACATTTTGTAAGTTTTTCCATTCTATTTTCTTCTAATCTCAGTTTGTTGAAATCTATGGATCAGTTTTTAGGATAAAGTCTTACAACAACAATGAATCATTTGTCAAACCACTTCCCACTGTGCATGTATGGTTTCCAAGTAGACTGGATTTAAATTTATTTGTCTAAATCTAGCATCCAAATTCACTTAAAAATGCTGAAATAAAGGATTAACATTTACTGATTCACAACTACAGTTATGTGAAAAGCTGTTGACACAGAAATAAAAGATTTGTTGGATGGAGAATCACTTGACTCAATCTTTTGACCTTTGCAGGTAGCCAGCACAACTATCCCAGTCTTGTTATGTATATTTTTGCACAAAACTAGCACATGATGTGTAATAATTCAGTGGTGAATTTTATCAAGAAATAACCCAACAAGGTTCAAAGGCAAAATAGTTGACCTGTTTTTCTATGTAGCCATTCATTCTCAGAAACTTTTCCCTGATGGTTCCAGATGTGAGCGTAAGCACATTTATAGGGCAACTGCGGAGTCTCTGCACAGACACATCACTGCCTGGCTGTTTTGTCCGCTCAGCACATTGAAAACAGCATCCCAGAGGTGCAGCCTGTGTCCCTGTTAAACACCTGTGCGTGCAGGTGCATGTGTCTGTATCTTTCTGTGCTGTCTCTGTCCTCTGAGCATTAGTTTCCAGCTAGGTCTTGTAATAATAGTGATTTTCCCCAACATAACCACACTGTTAGAAAAGAAACAATGAAAACAAAGAAATATGATACCTACAGGGCAACAAGAACAAGGAAACACAAAAAACCTTAATAAAAAGTAGTTTCAAGAAAAAAAATTGCTTTGCTTTGCTCACAGAAATACTGATGTCCTTGTTAAAGTCCAATCACATCTCTGCAATGTCGAACATGACAGTCTGATGGAGTGTTTTGCTTCCAATTCAGCAATTCATGCCCTGCCACTGCTTGTGTGCCATCTGTTTGTGTCTAGTCACAGTTAATTCTAAGTGTTAAGACATCTTGAGTTTAAGAATGTCCCAGAATTTTCTCACAGCACTTTGACCGCACTAAGAAGAAGTCTGTGGGAAGCGACACCCTGACCTTCACTGTAAACAAAAACAGCTCAACATACAGCACAGACAGCCACACACACTCGTCCACATACCACAAACAAATAGTGTACTCTCACTGGAAAGGACAACACAAAGATAGTCCCGAATCAGCCCCCTAAGGTTTTGTGGCATGCACTATAATTTCGTAGCAGGATGCAACATATCTGTGGTTCTGTAGCAGTCAAAGAAAACTCCAAGTAAAAGAAGCGAAGAAGTGAAATAGAAAAGGAGGGAGGGACTGACTTTTCTGTGAGGGGGGCTAATTAGTGTTTGTTTCCAGATATATTAGTATTTTCTGTCTGTTTTCATTCAAACGGATAAAAAGCCAGACCATTGCAGGATCAGTGATGTCTTGTTGATGGTTTAGAAACATGCATCTGTCAGTGAAATAGTAAAATACAGCTACTGGATGTGTGATTATTGAGGAAAATTGTTCACAGAGCAAATAAGATGACAATGAATTGTACAATAATAACTGTTTCCTGAGGCACAACCATTAAATGTAAACTGATATTTGATAATGATGAACCTGTGGCCCTGCGGTAGGATTTTCACTGAGGTTTTACAGGCTTAAATAAGGTAAAAGTAACTTTAACACATTATTTCACAGAGTATTTTCTGCACATGTAACTGATGTCAGATAAACCATATGTTAGCTGCAATGTGAATAACATTATACTCTAAGAGGATATAAGATGTATGCTAGACCTCTTGTTCACACAAGATTCATCTCACAACATCAGTGTCTGAACTGTTTGATATCTTTGTTTGAACTGAGCTGCTTTGGAGAAAATAAGATTGAGGACTTGATTTATAGTCTGGATCACCCTTTTATATGTTAAAGTTGTGCAGGGAACTTTTTGGTAGGGGTAAAAAATATAACATGGTAACCTAAATCATACATTTGGAGTGCAAAAAGAAGCGTGTTCCATTCCTGTTTTCTTGTTTATTGTATTGATTTCTGCCAAAACTGAAATCTTCTGTGACCACAGGAAGTGGCCTGTCAAACCAGAATCACTCTGTTGAGAGAAACTTGGAATCTATAAACTTAGATCTACTGCCTTTACCACCCTGTGCTTACTATAAAGCATCAAAATGGCAAACATAAATGTGCTAATTGAATTTTACCAACATCATGTGCCATGAATCACAGTTTTCAGTTACTGACCATTTGTTGTGCTTTGCCTTCTCCCCTTCGTTATTATACACCTGTCAAGCTTTTTCTTTGCGCATAGTGCAAATAGTACACAGCTCACAATGATAATAGTGACAAACCCCTCAGCTGATTAAGCTAATGTAAGCTCCGTGAGCTGATGAAAACAGTGTCTCCAGCTGACTTCTTCATGTTTCCAATATTGGAGCCTAATACAGTAGGAGTCTTAAATATGCACTTGATAATGTGCATATATAATATATTGGCATATAATATACACAATATTGTGCTAAAACACGGAGGCTAAAGACGGGCATTCAGCATCTTTTCTCGTACTATATTGTAGTTCTTAGTTGTACCAGAAAAACACACTGTTCAATCAATTTCTTACACTTTGTATTTTTTACTAGGAAAGTCTAAAAACAACACCTCCCTCCAATTTCTGCAAATCATGAGTATGCCTCTTACTACAACCATATGTACACCACCACAGATTGACAGTCCTGCTGTGCCTAGTTACAGTTACTGTAACACACAGTTGCATATGACATTCAATATTCTATGTCATCATCTGGCTGATTTTATGCTCATATTAAATGTTATCAAGCAGCACAGTGATGAAGTGGTTAGCATTCCTGCCTCACAGCTACATGCCTGCGTGGGTTTACTCCAGGTACTCTGATTTCCTCTCAAAATCCTGTCCTGTCCTGTGTCAGCCCTGTGACAGACTGGCAATCTGTGCAGGGTGTACCCCACCTTTCACCCAATGTCAGATGGGATTGGCTCCAGCCACACATGACCCTATACAGGATAAGCAGTAAAGGTAATGGATGGATGGATTAAATGTTATCAGTGATCACAGTAATGCAAATAAACTCCAGCTTGAAGCTTCAGTGACTCATGGATAAATAGCAAACATGAATTCTTTATTCGTGTCCTTTGACATGTGGCAGACAGTGCCATTACCATCTGTCTTCAGTCCTCAGTTTTGCATTTTCAGCAGCTGCTGTACTCCACATTGGCCCCAGTGCTTGCCAGTAATCCCTGTGCCAACTTTCCCTAGATGATGGAAAGGTCAATGGTGCTTGAAACGGGAAACTCAAAACAGTGCTGCCATATAGTCTTTTTGTCTGATTATTATCTGATTCAAGATTCAAGATTCAAGATTCAAAACACTTTATTAATCCCAGAGGGAAATTATTTTGGCATGTTACAGCAG
>JAUMHL010000004.1:7283098-7306083 GCA_032362345.1 Sandelia bainsii
CAGTCTGTTAGTGTCTGCCACCTTCAAGCTGCTGCCCCAGCAGACCACAGCAAAGAAAATGACACTGGACACCACAGGACACCACAGACTCATAAAACAACATTAAATCTTCTTCCACAGGAATGACTCTTCCTTCACTGCAAAGCTGTCAATAAGTTGTGATTGGTAGACAAAAGGGATGTGGGGGACTTCTCTATATGTGCAAGTCAGCATGTTTAACAGCTGATCCACCTGGCAATGACATAAACACTGTCTGTGTTTCATTAGCAACCATTCCTCCAATTCTAATTCAGACCAAAGTCAACTGAGTTGATGTTCACTCAGCATAAAGCTTAACATAATCTGTTTCTTTGTATATGTGCTCAAACCACCATAGTACCCAGCAAAACAGAAAAAAACACAACAGAACATGCAGCAGGGGACACATGAACTTCACATTACCAGTCAGTGCTGTCAACTCTTTAAATATTCTTTAGCAGCCTCCCCCTAAAGCCTGCGCAGAATGGTCTCCATGACCCACATGTGTTAAAGACAAATATAACCCTCCACTACAGAAGCTGCTACCTCGACAGCAGTCTGTTTCTGTTAGGCACCTGCTGAAAAGTCACAGAGGTGAGAGGAGGGCATGTTCCTTACTGTGCTGTTGCTGTGCTAATCGTTGGAGAGGATGTGAAAGAGGAAGGGCTTCTGCGCGGTCACAGATGGAAGCACTGACACACATGAAAAAAAAAAACCTGATTCATTGCTTCTTTCAAGACACACGCAAGTCAGAACATAATTTAACACACAAGGCGGTTACCGTGAGGTCGGGATCTGAGAATCTTTCATTATGGGATGGGTGCGTAGTCGATCAGTCACTGCCCACACAACCCAGTGTGAGTCACAGAGACATAGGTAGATAGATGGAGGCAGGAAGAAATGAAAGCAGGTGAGGGCGGGTGATGTAATGTATCACAAACACGGAAGGACCAGTTCTTGGAGATACATTTTCTTTTTGCTCCTGCAGCTGAAATGCCTAATAAACTTCCTTGCTTTCCGGTATGAATCAATGTGATGAATCAATGTCTATTTTGTCTACACACTGATTTAGATACCATATGTGGCCCCCTGCATCGTCTACAATGCAGCTCTTTTGGTATGATACTGTACACTCGTTACCCCCTCCCTTTCTATTTTCCTTCACACCATGTATGTGTGGGAACGGAGCAGCAGCTCTGTGGCTAATCGAGCGTGAATGCTTCACTTTGACTGCTGACTCATTTTATATGTGTTTGACAGATTAAATAAATAATACTGGTGATGTGGCTTTCTTTTCTTTTGTACGGCAGTGAATACAAAATATGATACACAAGGTTGCAAAGTGAGAGGGCAAACTGAAAGTCACATCTCTTATCATAGTCATTTTCACCAGAGATGCTGCTTGCTGTAGCAGTTTGGGAAAGGTGAAAGTCAAGCTGACTAAGCATTTAAACCTTCATTATTCACTACATAAACAATGTGTTAACTAAATTTAACACGATTACACTTGTTTGGTTTATAGAACCAGAATATGTCATATTAATTAGGAAGGTATAGAAGCTCTGGTTGACAGATTGTGTTAACCTCTGACAGAGGCAGTGTAGGTGTATGCAGCTCAGTTTCCAGTCTTTGGTGTGAACTGTGCTAACCAGCTGCTGATGGGAGCACCAGCAAGTGAACATGGACATTTCCCAAAATGTGAAACTCTTCTTTTACCTACAAAACTTCCAGTTAACCAATTTTAAATCCAGCTTTGCCAAAGTTCTGACCCTCTTCTCCATCCCCTTCCTCTCTTTCAATAAATAGATATCACAGAGTTAGACCTGGGAACAGTCAAATGCAGCAGCTGAAACAGGGAACCTGATCTCTGGGTTTTCCAGCTTGTGCACTGCAGATATTCCTGGAACACAGAGGTCATCATATCTTTCTTTCTTCAACCTCAGCTCATACCCTGTTTGCTTTTGCATCTTGCGTTTCCATTAACAGGACACATGGGGGAAACAGGTTGTCAAAGTGCCTGTAGTCCCTGGCATTCTATCTGCATTTACACTCCTTGTCCTTTACTTTTCACCCTTTCAGTATTAAAAAAAAATGAAATGAAAATGTTTCTTACTCTCCTTTTCAGTCTATATTTCTTTAGTTGTGGGAATGCTGTGAGTATTTCAAGTCAGTCAAATCCACAAAAATGCAGCACAAGTAGCAAAACTAGTGCACTGATCCTGACATAATTGAATTCTCTCCTCTGTTTGGCCAGCCGACAGCCAGACATGGGGTCAGTGCTTTGGATGGCACATTCAACAGTCTTGCCATCTGTATGTTATGCACGAGAATTGGCAAGTTCTTGCAAAATGCTGGTCTAACAGAGCCACAGAATTCTGAATACATGACCAAACCCTGTGAAACATAAAGCTGATGCTTTTCAGCTGTCCAGAAGTCATTGCTATGGTTACACACAGTAATTTGGTGTTCTGTTACAGGCTAATAATATAGCAAATCTGCTAAATGTTATAGCTTTTCACAATATTAAATGTTTTCACAGCAGGCCCACAAATCCACAGTATGAATACTCTGATTGGAACCCTTCTCTGGTTTCAATATGACTGTCACTGTTCCTGACAGCTGGTGAGTTATGTCCAAAGTTTAACATAGTGGATGACATTAACCTAGTGATGAAATCTACAGTATTAGAAAACCAGCAATGTTGGGCATTTGTTTGGAAACCTTATTCCCAAAATGGTCTGGAGTCATATATGCCAGAAGAAAATGACATACATGCAAACTTAAACATATCCAGGAAGCCTAAAACACAACCAAATGCCATAAGTCACTCTTAGACTGGACCAGTCAGACAGTTGACCTACAGCATCTTTGTACTTGTGCTACATGCCCATAGAATTGTATGAACGTGGCTCAAGAGGATATTGCCACAAAATCACCAATATTCAGGTAAAAAAAGACTACAGAGACAAAAACACAATGTGAAACTGTACAACCTCAAAGGACAGACTCACCATTCAAATAAACAGCCTTGTTGAACCCCTCAGTTCTGATGTGTGACGATGTACAAACTACTGCTTTCAATCCAGTGACAGGCAACTAATCAACAACAGCAAAAATAAATCCTGGGCTGAGAGAAGCTGAGGTTGTGCTCCACCTGTGTGTGCAGACTGGATTAAGTTAGCTGAGACTCAGACGAGTTGTTAAACTTTTCCCCTGACTGCTCACACCATCTGCATGCTGAGAAAGTCTCCACTGTGCACAGGATGGCTGTTGCGGTCAGCACAGTCACACATGGGGAACCATTACAGTGGGGGTCCGCCCAGACACATGCACACCCACATGTTCTCACACACAAACACAAACAGACACTCTCTTCCAATGCTGCAGCTCAGGCAGTCCTAACTTCACCAGTCATCCTTGGTGGTGAGACGCTCACACTCAGTCTGAGAAGGCTGTGTGTGTATGCTTGTTACAGGGAGGAGGAGGAGGAGGAGGAGGGAGGAAAGAAGGAGGGGGAAAGTGCTTGTGTGTGTGTGTGTGTGTGTGTGTTTGTGTGTGTGAGAGAGAGACAGAGAGAGAGAGAGAGAGAGAAAGAGAGCATGTTTGAGGAAGTCTTAAGATGAGAGCTCTGACTGAGCAGTTACTCTTTTTGTATTCCATATTGCACACAAGCAACTGGCAGTTCTTTAAGTCTCACACTGTGTTCCACTCCTCTCAAAATGTTAACAATCAAGAATGACTTTTCTATGACTAATAATGTGGAATAGAAATCCTGAATCCTTTCCACACATCACTTTTGAGTAATTCTGCATACAAACACAAAAGTTGCCCCAGTTTAAAGGTGTTTTCATGATGACATGTACAAATGACTGAGTGCGTGCAGCTCAACAAACATTTATTTTGTGACTCTGTCCTCAGTTTGGTGTAAGCTCAGCTGTATACACACCAGTGGAAAGTGCATCTTGTTTACTTGTGAGCGGTCAATAAATACTGCCTTCCTTTTCCATGGTCTAGCAGTGATTGCTGCAGCTTGAAGTTTGAGCTTTTTAAAATTTTGTCTATAAAAGGGTTAAATGGAGATAATATCATCAGTAAAGGCTTTGTACTGTTGTACAAAATCTGCTTTATCACCACACATTGACTATTGATTTCTGACAAAGAAACAAAAAATACTGTCAAAATGTTGGAGCTAGGCATGGGCTTCCCAAACAACTAAAAACAAAAAGAAAATGTTGGAAAACAAGAGGATGAAGAATGAAGGAGAACAAGCTGATTTCTAATTTTATTTTGTTTTATAAAAACAAAAACTACATAAAGAATAAGAATATTCAACACCAAAAGAAGCCAGTTGCTTATTTATAAAAAAAATTAAATCATGCAATGTCAGACTACAACATCAGGAGATCACAGGCAGACACATTGATGTTGCTGTATGTTACTAGGGAAGAGAAACTCCTAACTATGTTGGAGGTGGTTGATGTGCAAAGAGTAAGTACTTACTCAAAATCACATCCTCAGGATGAGAATTAGTTTATTTACAAACTCACAAGTGAATGACAGCTACTCTGGTGAGGCGTGTAATATGATTCTAGAAGAACTGGTTGAATAAGGTGAAGGAAGAGATTCAGAGTTCTAAATGTGGAGGAGGTGACGTCAACAAACAAGATTCTTGCTGGGTTACCAAGGTGTTGGTGGTTGGAGTGCAAGCTGTGTTAAAGTGTCAGATTTTGTTACAGTACAGTCTTTTTAAACAGCATCTCTTCCTTTTAAACCCTCAAAATCAGTTATTCAAATAAGTTTAACTGCAACACCACAACATCATATTACTTAATGTGGACGTGTTGTGAGCAGGTCAATCAGTTTCCCTGCTGACATTTTGATATTTGTGTTAAAGAAAATAGTTTTTTCTGTGGCATTTCTTTTTGATGAGAACCATCAGATTTATTGTCCAGGGGTCCTGACCCTCAGGGTGGGAACCTCATAGATAATTCTGGCACTAACTCACGTTAATGTGCATGTCCTCTGTATCCATTATCATGACACCCACACACTAAATATTAGTGGATAGCTCTAAATATTTGCTATGTGGCTTTTCTTCTACATGCTACAGTGCATAGTTATAGTTAGTTTACAAACTAACCTTGGTACAACTTCTGTGACTCATGCATACTAGCCCATTTGCAGTAACTATAAGGTGTACTTGGTAGAACACTTTTTTCCCCCTCTTTGGTCCTTTTTGTTATGATATGTGAACTGCCATTAAGAAATTGAACTACATGTAATTAAAAAGTATTTTTAATCATTATAAAAGATATTTATATTCACCAGTGAGTGATAATATGTTTTGATTCATTACTTGCAATAAAATATAAAATATAATCACCACCCAGAAGGTGTTGGGAAAAGCCTCAATTTATTAAACAAATATTAAATAAAGGCAGTGAGCCATACGTCCTCAGTCATCCTTCAACATGTTTCATTATATTTGGAGGATGTGGAATGCTGAACATGAAACACAGTGACCTTGTGGTGTAAGAAGTGGCCATCTGTAAACAAAGTGGAGCTGTGTGTACTTCCATGAGATACTCAGGAGGATAGCAGATAACTCATGATTAGAATGGATGAATCTTCACAGACGACGCTTGTGGGAATAAAAATATATATTGGACTTGCTGTTCTCATGGCCTTCAAGCCAGAGATTTTGGACAGTTGATGATTTCTCAACAGGAAATGATAATCTCTGGAAGCCCTCACAGACAAGAGGGTTCTCCCAATGGACTGGGATGACATTAGGGCTCAGTTACTTTGATTACATGATTTTAAAATTGATACTATTGCCGTTAATATACAGTATACATATGTGACCACTTGGTTTTATAGGTACATTGTTGATGACATAAAAAAAGATATGTGAATGTAAGCAGTAGCTTAACAATATCTGTCAGTCAGTGTTCCTCTGTGTGTGCATGACCTATGGTACCAAAGAATGAAAATGCACTGTGTGCCCAGCATTAAACAAAATGTGAAATTAATGCACATCACTCAGAGCTAAAATGAGAATGAATATCGGACTTCAGATCTTCAAATACAACTAAATTGAATGCTAATGTTGCTTCCTATCTCTAGGACGTGTAAACAAGCAACTGTTTTCTAATGCGTTTGTCAAATTAACTAAAATAAGGTTGGTGTGTATTTAAAGCTAGCTTACAATGCCCCCAAGTGGCCAAGGTCAGTAAGCACAGAGCAATGAATAAAATCCTAAAATTGGGGGCATCCTGGTGTCCTAGGGATTTAAAGCACTCACCATAAACCACAGTGTCTTGGGTTGCATGTCCCATCTCTCTTCCCTCATTTCCTGTAAGCTCTCTGCTGGGACCCTCTAATTAAAGCATTAGATGCAAAAAGGTAAATTACTGATACATGGACAGTACATGTACAGTAAGTATATGTAAAGTCACATGTCACTGCACCTAATTGTGTCTCCTGACCCCAATGAAGGATACAGTAGGAAGGTGGCGTCTCTTTGTCCTAACTTGCTGACAGCTGTTTTGATGCAGTGCAATGCAAACCCAGGCAAAGAAAGGCTTTACTGCAGGCATGTGTGCACTCACATGTCGTGACCTATGGTACTTTTTCTGCCTCCATCTACATTCAAATAAAAAATCAATTAATTAAGTAATTCAATTATTTATTGCCCTAGTTTATATTTTTTATTTATGTATTTTTTTAAACTTCAGTAGCCTGATCTTACATCATGTGAAGCTTCTTCATGTGAAATTTCTTGAGTTTTCCTCCACAAAGAACATTTACCATTATTTCTGTTGATGCAACATTGCTCTCTGGTGGTGACTTTTGGATTAGGCCATTGACAAGCTGTTTCCATTTATATTTAAATGGTTGTGCACACACACAAATGGTGATCACGTTAATATACTTTATAATTTAGAGAAATTGTTTGTATGATTATATATGTTACCATTACATTATTAACTTTAGGTGAATGCTACAAAACTCTTATCAGAGTGACCACAAATAGACAGAACCAAATTAAGACAAATGAAGACAAACTAACATTGAAATATTTGTCAGCACTTCGGGGCAGACTGAATGCAAAAATGCATGCAAAATAACCATATAATACAATACTATAAAGGAGCCACCAGAGGTCCATGTATCACACCCATAAACAGTCTGTAGTCACACCTAAACAAGGCGCTCAAGAATGATTTGTACATGCAAACCTATTCTTGGCTCAGTCATCTCATATCAACTCACGCCAAGTGATCACTGCCCTTTTTATAATTAAACTGCCTGAAATATGCTTTATTAATTTTATTCAAATCAGTTTTATTGACAAAGAATTCCAACACATACAAGGAATGTGCTTCAAGTCATTGGTATCTCTCAAATAAATCCATCCATCCATCCATCCATCCATTTTCTTAACCGCTTGTCCTCGTAAGGGTCAAGGGGGGTGCTGGAGCCTATCCCAGCTGTCATCGGGCGAGAGGCGGGGTACACCCTGGACAGGTCGCCAATCCATCGCAGGGCCAAATAAATCATATATCATTATCATACAGTATTATTACTACTCATGTGCTATTTTCTCACAATATATTAAACCAACAAAACAAAATACATTATGGCGTTTACACTGCTGTATTAAAATCTTAAAAACTGCACAAAAAAGTGTGTTAATTAAAGCCTTTTAGATGTTTATTTTCCTGTATAAGTTAACTAAAAACTATAACTTTACTTACATGACTGGGTTTACGTAAGTACAAATGTATTTTATTATTCAGGCATTCATAAAAAGTAAGTAATAAACACTTCTAATGCAATTTGCTTAAAGGAAAATAGCCAGAAATCATAACTTGCCTCATGCTGACATGATCTCCAGACCTGATATACTCTAGTCTCAAAGAGATTGTTATTAACTCAGTGTTTTTTTCTCACAGTATTTTCAATGTAATGCAGGATGTGCTAGTAAAAAGAAAAACATTGATGCTAAATATTCCTCGTGGAGGAAAAACAAGCAGATGATGGACAAAAACACTGCGAAAAGGAATTTATAAGCCAAGCACCAAATGTATTTCCACATCATCCAACAGGAAACTACAGTTAAAGTAGTCCAATTACATGAAGACGCTAATTGGTTACTAAAACAAACATTAAAAATCTCCTTAATTTAGTTTGGTCAGTGATAATAAATTTATTGCACAATGTTCTTTCTCGAGCCAAATCTTGAAGAAAATGACAATCCTTCCAGCGATTAGCAGGCTGCAGAGGTCGAGGCTCCAGTCACTTAACTGCAAAATCTTTATGAGAACCTTAAAACAAAAGAAAACAGAAAAGGCATACAGATTCTGCATTAAAGGAGAAAAATATAAATCAGATCAGATACTATTAGTTAAATCAAGATATGTGACATTATCAGAAGTGCTTCTTGTTATTTTTCATACACCTCAGTTTTAATATCTCTCATCTGTGTTATCAGTCGCATCACTTAATTTCCTTGTTCACAGTGTTTATGTGTTGTCTCCAATAAGCCGTGTCATTCTACAGCTACAATAAACAACCTGTTGAGGAAGGGCCGAACTGTAAATACCAGAACATCTATTTGCAGTAAATCAGTGTTATTTACTACTTCGTTCATGCACCTTTGTTTCTGCAGAGGAGGCAGTGACGTGTTCAGGGAGTCAGATAAAGGGTATTTCTCACCAACGCTTTCCTGTTATTTTCCAGGGTCCTTTGTTTGGTTGCGAGAACTCGGCCTGTCGGTTCTCAGGGGAATGAGAGGAACATTTGAGCCTGAGCGCTTATGTACACTCCTGTCCTCGTACACAGACTGCTCCCATACCTGTCTATATGACTGTGTGCATGTTTCTCTGTGTGTGCACGTGTGTGTGTGTCACCCTGTCCTTGGACGGAGGTAATACATCACTGCAGTGATTTCAAGTCTATTTCATGGAATTTCATCTGCTGGTTATATGAACTGTGAAGACCAGAAAATTTGTGAATTTGATTGAATGTAGTTAAAAGTTCACATAAGATAAATGAAAAAACATGTTAAGTCAAAGCTTGATCTACAAATTTAGTAGTTTTAGAACAAAACAGCATTGTCTTCCTTGTAACACTAATATTTTTAATTCTTCAATCCCCACAATTTTACTAAGGAGATTACATGAAACTATAATGCAGATCATAGTTTTAGAACAACTCTTCATCACTTATTTATTCAATTAATAAATCTCTCTCCACTGTTGCCTTGTGCTTGCTCAAGTGGGACTGTTGGGTTTTCTACATTATTCTCTATATACTTACATTCTGTAAGGTCTTGGACCTTACACTGTAAAGTGCCTTGAGAGGACTTCTGTTGTGAATTGGCGCTGTATGAATAAAGTTGAATTGCATTGAATAAATACATTAATGTTCAGATTTTCTCTTCAATTATTGTTTGACAGGTTTAGGCGATGAGCTTTCATTTAAATAATAATTGAATAAAGTGAAGAGGAAATTTCATCTTGTGACTCCTGACAATAGAACAGGGCCTTTGCAGTTCGTGTGTCACTTTTGGAGTGTCACTTGAAAAATTCCTGTCCTATGGGCAGACACAACAACAACAGGAAGAAGGGCCATTTTCACAGGTGTCAGGAAGCACAGGAAATAAACAAGCTGAATACTGGAAAACATTTTTGTTCCATTAAGAGTCAGAGGTGAGGCTAATAAGGGATATTTTTATCTGTGACAGGATTATTTTGAATATTTGTCTGAAATGTTTGATGTTTTTTCATGTTTGATCTCTTATTAGATGATTTTACTTTAATACTGTGTGGTGATGTATCCTAAAAGAACAGCGAGAAAAGACATCTCTCTTATCATGTTTGATCATGAATGACTTGAAGTAAAGAAAATGTCAAAATTACAAAGACAATGGATATTTACTGGATTTAAGGATTAAAAACAGAAACAGATTTTAATGACTTTGATTAGTCCATTCACAAAGCAAGATTTACCGTTATGACAATTCACTAGACTTGCCAACACATTTACATTTAAAGTAAACCTATACTATATTATACTATATTTCAGATAGAAAGACAGATAATTTAAGGACTTTTTTTCAGAAATGTATACATTTCTGGGAAGACTTTCTTTTTCTTAAAGGCACAAATACTTTTTACTCTGTTAGACATGTAGCATTGAATTTGGCATGCCACACAAATACAAATTAAAGATAGTATGTAGTAAATTCTTCATTTTAATTCTGCTGCACAGGTTCTCAGTAGGGCTAGGACAAGAGTTGGAACACTTTTATTAACGATTTTCTCTAGGAAGGAAATTATTTTAGAATTATTTTATTTACAGTGTGTAGTTTTTAAATATTTGAGACACTTCTCAAGGTCTTGCATTTCTATTTCTGACTTTTTCCCATGTTGACTATTGTAAGTATGTATTCTTGGTTCATCCTGAGAGCTTTTCTTGTTTGCAACTGCACTATTTCAATGCAGCTTTATACAAGGCTTGGTTGAGAAAATTCTTTACATAGCTGCGTAGACAGAGAAACTTTCCTTCTCCCAATTCTCTCCCACCAGTGACAATGTCTTTTGTAAAACCAGAAAGCCCCATCTTTTCTCTGAAATTCATGATAACATTTTTTTTTCATGGATGATATATGTTTTCTGCATTGAAACAAAATATATTTTGGCATTTGTGGAAAGTGAGAAAGTAGGGCAACAGCTTAAGAGTCAAGAATGCCTGAAAACATTCTCATCACTAATAACTATGTCTGCTCCTGGTGTTGGGTATACTATTTCATTTTATTGTGGGAAACTAGACTCGAAAGCATCCATTCTACTCAAAAGAAATACTTCAACCCAGACTTCTTACCATTTTTACACTGCTTAGAGAATCTTTTTCCACCTCCCCTAAATACCAGGAATTTCCTCTAATGTCCTGAGAATAATGTCTCTGTTATGACATGCCAGGTTTCTCTCCAACATGTAGAGATGCCAAATTCTTCTTGAAATACAGCACAAAGTGAACATACAAGTTTACATATCGAAGATGACCCTCGGTCTTCAGGACTCCTTTTCGAGGTCAGCCAGCATTTGATTTGATTTGAATAATTTATGGATCATTAAAACTCACCAAATCAAGGGGTGTTTCAATGAGAACATTTATTCCAACATGGTCCAGTGTTAGCATGACAGCTCCTCTCATATTTGACTTAAAATCTATCCCAACCAAGTGGTGAATTCAGTTCTCTGGTACAGATCTTTAAGTATATCATTTTTTGTGTGATGCTATAACTTGTTGCTTCTTTGCAACAAGAGAGGACCTGCATAATATGCATCGCATATAACATAAGGCCTTTACAGAGGGGGCTAGAGCAAAAATAGGCAGTATGAAAATTATTCTGAGCATTAGGAAACAAAATACGTCTATGGTTCGAATGTCAACACTTTCACTGGGGAAACTGCTCGTCACCTAGTTAATATGAAGAGAGATTATTGAAGAAGAGAATGCACTAGAGAGGTCCTGATCTCAGATCAATATAAGGTCTCACTTTCACAGTAACATGACAATAAACTGAAGTATTTGCAAGGACAACAATAGAGTGGCTTTGCTACATGTCCCATAATGTTGTTGACATGCAACGCAAAGAGTCGAGCTTCACTAAGTATCTGTGGAAGAATCAGAGCATGTGGCTCAAAAAGCAGGCAGAGACATTCCCATGAAGCTGTGATACCTGACTCATATGTACTGTCCATAGTCAGAAGAAAATTTTTGCAATTCTATCCTTTTCAGTTTCTGTTTTCCTGATGCACTTTTTCCATACATGATCATTATTTACTTTCCCCTTAGGCAGTTATTTGTCATACATCTTTTATATTGTTTGTTGCTAAGCTACAGATGTTGAAATGATAATATAATCATGTCAAATGGCCATTGATAACTATTTATTAAAACCACTGAACTTTTATTTTATTCTCTGCATTTTCTTATATGATGCAGTTACTGTGGCAAATGATGCAACACTAATTTAGCTAATAGACAAATTATGTGATGAAATCCAAATAACAACAGTCAGAGATACAGTAACACTGGTTTAATTGTAAGAACACTGTGTCATAAACATGATATTTTCCATAGCTGCTTTTCATATATACAGTACAAATCATTATGGAGAACTTCAAAATAGTAAGTGGATTACAAGGAATCAATGAAATTGCTCCTGTATCTAATTAAAAAAATAACTGAATGGTCCTTTCTTGTGACATTATCTCAGATTTACTCAAGAATGATTTATGAAGGCACAATAATGAGAGAATCAAGTATACACCAAAGCTTATGGGAACAGAACAATTTGATTAAATTTACTCTACAAATAAAGAACAAAAAGAGAAATTGAGAAATTAATGGTGCTGACATAGTCTGTAAATTTCATTAGAAAACGCAATGCCGTCATAAAAGGACCAAACAAACCAAATGAAACTTCCAAATGCTGTAAAAAAGTCAGCATCTTTTAGCATAATAAAATATATTTTTCAGTTCATTTATAAGTTATGATGCTACATTTGCACTGAATGAGTTCAGTCTTGTCAGCACTTGTCAGCGAGGGTTGAGCCACTTTGGAGCAGTGGATCTGTTCGTGTGTTGATCTGTGCTCTGGGCAGTGCTGACTTCTCCTGAGCCCACATCTCCCCCTGAAAACACAAGTAAAATGTTCTTTAATATTTAATATTTCAATCAATGCAACTGTACAATCTCATAAATGACATTTTTTGAAACTTCATTTAGTGAATAAGACATCTGAGTACACTTAGAATTTACTAATGATACAATCACTTTTGAAAAAGTAGTATGATCAATCTCTCTTACCTGTTTGGGGCTCAATCTTGAACTTGCTGGCAATTTTGGCAAAGAATTTGAGAGTGAGACAAGCTCCTGTCTCCCTGTCACAAATACCTCCTTTGCAGTTGCATGTCTTGCGACACTCGACCCCGTAGGTTCCATACAGACAGTCTGTGAAGAAAGATAACAAGATTTAAAAAATGATGCAGGGAAAATGGTTTGATGCATGTTATACATGAATATTCACAGTCAACTTGAAGATGATCAGTGTTCCAGAGAGAGGGAGCACAAACAAAAAACTGCAAGTGGATATTGCTGCAACATTCATGATTCAGTGTCTAAACTCAAAGCCTCACTTGTTTGAAAGACAGTGGGCTGCTTATCAAGTCAAATAACCAGTTACTACTAGAAGGAATGATCCACAAGTCTGCACAGCTATGGTTATCTGGAAATGGTGCTGTTTATTATGACAATGCCTAAAATTTATCCTGAAAGACTGTAATAACATAATGGGATACTGGATTTGGTGCAGCAGAGCATCAGTTCAAAATGCAGCATGTAAAAGATAGCAGCAAGATTAGAAAACGGGTATTTAATGTGAATATACCTTTGCAAATTCCATATTCGTCTCCATAATCGTCTTCATCTTTGTAAAACTCGCAGAATAATCCTGGTCCACACTTCACCCCGTGCATCCCCGACACTGTGCGGTAACAGTGCTCCCCTCTGCCGGCTGCACAGACCTGACAACAGCCGCAGTCATCCAGGACCGTCCGTGTGCACCGCTGTGTCCCGCCACACCGCTCCGCGTTGCATCTGTCGGGGCAGTTCACCGCGTACTTGACATTGGCGCCCCACGCCTCAGCATCTTGCACTATGAGTGTAGAGAGCACTGTGATGAGAAGAAGAGACATCACTGGATGCGAGGAGAGTGCGGGGAGCTCGTGGACGAAGGCTGCTGTATGTTGGATGAGCGCTGGCTCGGGAAGAGACAGAGAAGCGGGTCACCTCAGGGGGACTTGAGTGGAGTGACCTAAGGTTCATCAAGTTGCATGGTTATCAGCAATGAACAACTTTGTTTTGCACATGGCTTGCCCCCGTCAGTTTCCTCATTCCGGTGTTGTCGTCCTTTTTGCCAGTCAGCCCCCTTTTTAGAAATCCTGTTTGGATGTGGGATTAACTCTGGACCGCCATCCAGGAATTGAAATCGTGTGACCTGATGTCACAAGTTATCTTTGGTATGTTTTTTTTTGTGTGTGTGACCCTTTAACAAATTGCAGCAGGTTTGTCGTGACTGGCTTTGAAGAAGTCAACTTCATGGAAGGACGTTTATAATAGTAAATTGTTGGCAGCGTTTTACACAATAGAATGGTAATAAATTAACTCTGTTAAATAATCTTGTTTCACATAACATTTGTGAGGATTTTATTTTTAAAGAAGAATAAAATTTAAAAAAAAAAAAGTTTTACGGCTGTCAAGAAAACGCTGACTTCTAGTTTAATGTAACTTGTATTGTATTTTTTTATATGTTTTATATGTATAATTATTTTTTCAAAATGTATAATTTAAGCATATTTAATGTGTTTAATGTGTTTTTTTCTGTTTCCAAATTATTGGTTGGTAACTCGGGGAAAATAATATATTAGGGCATAAAAGAGACAAGTAAATCTTAAAAAGCACAGGCAACACAATTGCAAATGTAACTGGTTTAATAGGACACTCCAGTAATTTTGTAGGCTTATTGCAATTCCATAACGCTGGGTATCTAAACTATTTTCGGGAATTAAGGTCCTACACTTCCCATAATGCAACATAATCATAAATTATTCTCAGATTTTTTTCCCCAAGACTTTATAAAGAAATCATCTGAATCCATTGTCTTACTAAATTAGTTATTTTATTTTAAAATAGGGTTGTGGAGGGTGTTAAATTTAGGTTTTGGACCCTTAAATACTTGATTTGGCCCTGATTTCAGGAATAGTTTTGCATGAAACCATGAAACCACGCATGCGCCATGAAAACCCTGCAGAGGTGTAAAACATATAACATCCTCATTGGAGTGTGTCTGGCACACGTTTAGACTGGATGAAAAAATAAAATAAAAAGATAAGATGACTAAAAACATAAAAAGGGAAATAGCGGTAGTCCCTACTCCGAGACACCAGGTGGCGGTAGTCACCCAACACAGGCCACCATCGGTAAAACAAGCAGACGAAGAAGAAGGACGAGGAGAAGGTTGATATGATATGTGCGTTCAAGGGAGACCTCACTGGGACAGGACAGGTAACGCAAACCATTCATCAGCGGAGGTCCACTGGCGAGGTAACTTACACGTCTGCGCTTTATCTTATCTTTGTTAACACGTTGATACGACGTTAAGGAACCACGGGGGTGTTTTGCTGAGAGTTGTCAACCAACGAGCGGAGGGGCTTGGTCGGTTTTGACAGCCGTGGACCGGACTAGCAACTGCACTGCGTTAGCTCAGCTGTCACCGCAGATGCAGAGTAATGTTACTGGTGTTTGTGAATGACACGGCGAAGACGAAGCGTTTCAGTTTCACATATTTCGTTGTTTGTGTCGGTGCAGCGAACATAGTGACGGTGTAACGGTGAGCTAATTAAAGCCAGGGATGAAATGGGTACAAGATGTTGACAGACGCTTCAAAGTAGAAACCCAGATAGAGCAGCAAGGCGGGGCGCGGATGTCTTTAATTGTAAATTAATTAAAATGTCGACTAACGGTATGAGCATGAATACCCAAGTCATTTTTTTTAACAGTAGTTCACTGTCGCTGTCCCAGGAGCTAATAGTAATTAACTTGCCGTCAGACATTTTGTAGCTCACATTGTGGCCAATAGATAAAATAATCATTTTATATAACCTGTTTACTGCTTACATTAGCAATATTTTTGATTACCGGTCATCCATCCATCCATCCATCCATTGTCTAAAAGGGTTATTGTGGACAGTGTTGTCCTGGCAACAGCAGCCCAAATGTCCCTTGGTCCAGCAACTTCCCATGACTTATTCTGGATGACTTTCAAGCCCCATGAAGTCAGAAGGCAAATGTAAAACTGCACCTTCTGTATTGGTACTGCAGTGGGGTGTCTTATCCCACCAGAGCTAGAAAAAAACATCAAAGAGAGAGGGAGTAAGCAAGGGACATTTGTACCAGGTGCTACAACCACCTTGACTGTATGGAGGATGAATTTTATACAGTGGTAATCCCACCTGTCAGAGAGCTGCACTCTTTTCTGCTGTTGGTTCAAGCCAGCTACTGTATCCTGCAGAAAAAATAGTACAGGGCATATATTTGTTACTTGACATTCTGTAAATTGAAAATCTTTTGGTTGGATGTCACCATGAGGTTGGGGAAATTGTGTTCAGTATATTCTAACATTCAACAAACTCTAAAATGTCTGACATTAAGATGCTTTGTGTAAAATGTCACTCATCCTAATGTCTTTGTAATTTACTTTTCCTCTGATCATACATGTTGCTGCCTGCATTTGAAGATAGACATTAACATTTCCTTTTGGTGTTTGAATGTTATTTGATCTATTAGTGTATAGGCCTGTATATAAGCCTACCTATGAGCCTTTATGTTTTTATTTAATTTTATAGGTGACTGTCACATTGAAGGGATATTTGCCTCAGTTTGTAGCGTGTACGTAGAAAACATGGTTTTGGTGTCTGAAACTAGCTGGGCAGAGCCAACCTCAAGAAGAACATTCATGTCCCCTGAACTCCAGATAGTTTGTAATCAGTGATGGTTTTAATCTAACATTGCTGGTGGTTGCTTGCTCATGGTTGTCTGACTGAAGAGTTCATTGCTATATCGATGCTTGATGTTATTTTTGGCCAAAGTGGAAACCATATAGCCCCACAAGCCTCAGGCATTGCCAAAGAGATGAGACTCTGTGGGCTATGATCTGCAGCATGCTCATGTGTAACAGGCTGCTACTATCATTTTCTCACTCATTCCAGTTCATGTTTTTGTACAAGTATTAATAGCAATAGTCTCATTCATGAATCAGAAGAATGGCTGATTTCAATTGGTTAGTTGTTTATCTGTTGCTTGACAGGAATGAAACATATCTTGGGGTCACTGTGGCACAAAATAGAAATGCATTTGTAATGTAGGTGAAGTTTTGCATTACACCTGATGTAAACTATAAAATAAATTCTAGCACTAGCCAATTGTTAATTCAGCTTTTTTATAGAACTGGCAATGTGAAAATAATTTCACAAATGTCATAGGATTGCCATGCAGCTGATATTTTGGTGAAATTATCCACCACAAAGATGCATGATGGGAATACTCAAATCTGTATTTATTATCTGCAGGAAAGCAGTTCCTTTGGAGATCCAAAATGTCCACTCCATAGCAGCATCAGGCTTGCTCAGAGTGGGGTTAGGTGGAGCCCCAGTGAGCGTTGCATGGGGTTGTATGTCAGAGCATCTCGTGACCAATTTAAACACGATGGTTATCACAATTGGATTCTGACTGAAGCAGGGAATCTGAATGAATTGGCAGGAGGATCATATCAGTATCACCTGTGTGCTTAATCTCTCAGACATGTGACAGAGAAGTATTACAAAACTAATACTTTTAAATGAACATAGAAAGAACACATTATTTTTTTGTATTGTGTAGCATAACAGATTGTGAGACCAAAGTCCTCTCATTAGTGTGGGTGTGTTAGATTAAATCATAGGGTGAGCTGACCTATTTCAGTGATACCCACTGGGCCTATGGCCTGGATGTACTGCATGTTGAAAAGGTGCCAGCGGTAAGGGGAAACTGACACCTTTACAGTGAATTTACTTGCAAGGGAAACACATGAGAACATTGGCTTTTAGTATCAAATGTTGGCCGTAAATTGATGAGAGATAAGAAAGTGTGAATTAAGTATGAAGAAGTGATGTGTAAGTTTGATAAATCTGCCAAAATACTGACATGCTTCAGTCTTCTAATCATATTTTCCTTTCTGTTTTTCAGTTATACATCAGAGTATAGATAATGCTTAGACATGGTACCTTGTCAGACCCACGTGTTGCTGAAATGGCAGGAGCACTTCAATAGCTCCTGGGCAGCAGAAGACAGTGTGCAAACAGCCAGGAGGGATAGAGCTGCTGTGCTTTATAATAAGCTCCTTCACAACAAGGAAGTGGTTACTTTGGCCCAGCCTGTTCAGGAACTCGTAGGTCCACGCTTGCCAGACTTTGAGTGTGAGTCTACTGCCTCAGCAGAGAAGGAAGAGTACCTTTCAGCCCTGCTTCACAGCCAACGATGGCTGGCTCACCGCATGCTGACGCAGACCTCCTACACCTTGAGTTTCCATCACAGGCTGGTAGTTCTCCAGAGGATCTACTATGCACTTCATAGCAAATACCATGACAAATTCCGTGTGCAGCTGCCCTCCCAGTCTACGGACAGCGGGACTGAATGTGGGCAACTTGAGCTGGCCTCAGAGCCTTGCTTACCAGGCAGAGTATCCAAAGTCAAGTCGGGTACAGATGTTCTGATAGAGATGGGTGTGAGGACAGGTTTAAGTCTGCTCTTCTCATTACTGCAGCAGAACTGGAGGTATGCGGCTTCTGTGCATCCTGAGTCGGTGCTTTGCAATGATGTGCTTGCCACAGCATCCTCGGTGCTGGCATCGCTACCACCACTCTCTCTGGCCAATGAGAATAAGATCCCATCAGTGGGGCTGGACTGCCTGGCACAGGTGGCTGACTTCCTGAAGAAGACAGCAGTAAGTTGCGGGACTGGTGGGGCAGACACCACTGGTCGGAGGCTGGCACTGGAGCTGCTTCTTGGCCTGGCCATACAGAGAGGCTCTCTGAAGTTTCTGTTGGAGTGGGTGGAGGTAGCTTTGGCTGCTTCCATGTCCTCCTGCACATCTACACTGTCTTCCTCCCCCTCACTAAGCTCCCAGCAGTCAGCTTGCGTGGGCTTTGATGTCATCCATCAAACACTTCTCCAAATGAGGCAATATTCGGTATGTTACATGTTCTTTGTACTTGTATCTGTACATATAGTATTTGTTAAGCTACCTGTGCACTAATTATTTTGTCTTGACATCAGGGCCAAAGGATTTGGATTGGTATTAGTTCTTGAAACTTTATAATTTCCAGACCATTACGTCAGATCACATGTAGATCACCACAGTTATGACTCTATGAGGATTATCGATATAGTTTTAATTTGCCTTTGCATGTCTTTTTATGAGCAATTTTGCACAAATGTTTTTATCCATGACAGAACTGGTTTGTTCATACATTTGCCTGCATACTGATAAAGAAGCCTATTTGCCTGTGAAATCTTTTTTCTTCACTGCCACATTCGTTCTTGCTGTAGTCTGTCCTTTTTTACACAAACAGCCTCATTTGAATCTTGGAGCGATGCATTACTGTGCAGATAAAGATTAAGACTGAGTCAGTCTTTCTGCCTCTCTAGATACTGTATGGGTATTGAGTCATCCTTAGCAGGCTAATCAGCTGTGCAATATTTCTGTACAAATGCCAGGGCTGAGTACTGTCAGGATACTGTCCAGATTTTCAGATAATATATTAAAGATTTTAAATAAAAATTCCTCCATATGAACTAAAAAACCTTAAGGGATCGCACATATTTAAATGTAATTTAATTTTGCTAATTCTGCTATTTACTTGACTAACTAGTATCTATCTAACAAAGCTATTTTAGTATATATACCTCTTGTTTAGAAGTAATGGGGTACTTAAAATAGCACTCTATAAATAAAACTGATTTATCACACGCATTATATTTACCCAGATTGACCCCTAGGTCATATTAACAATACTGTGTTTGAGGCTAAACACAAATGTATTTTTCCCAGGGTTTCCATGGAGACTCTGTCAATACTCAGGTGCTCAAGAAGGATGCAGATGGACTTTGTCAACTCTCTGAGGCAGCTCTCTGCCTTTTTGAGGAGGTAACAGAGACTTTAGTCACATAATGTAACATGTTAAGAAATAACTGACTTAAAGGACTTCACTTTCCTCTACTCTGACAGATTTGTAACCTAGCATCCTACTGCCTGTGCCCCAGCACTGATGTAGCTGCTCCTGGTACAGAGGGCGACGCAGTCATGGTGTATGTGTGGGGTAGCAACAGCAGCCATCAGCTGGCAGAGGGAACTCTGGAGAAAATCCTTCTGCCAAAGCTGACACAGGGTTTCAGTGATGCCCAAATGGTAGGGTTTCCCAAATGGCTAGCACTAACACTAACTATGTTATCATTTTATAGATGGTGTACATTTTTAAACTTTTTTTTAAATTTGCAAGAATACGTTTTTCCTCTACTTATGTTAATTTAAATTACACCCTGCTCAGGTCTAAAAGTCTGTTTTTCCTTAAGCAAAAACACATACAGTATGTCCATTGCCTGTTTGTGTCCATTCAGTCAAATACATAGAAACAGGCATAGTAATTTTATAATCATTTATATGAATTATATTACCATTCTTTTTAGCTGTAATATAATGCACTTATACCAGAATCCTTGCACTGTTTTATTCGTTTTCTGCACCAGAAGTGTTAACGCCTGTTTGCTTTTGAATATATTTTTAAGATTATAGTAACTCTGCCATTGTACATTTCATCCTTGGGATCAATCAAGTATTATATATGTCATTAAATAGTTGTATCCATTTTCTCCTTCTTTTAGATTGAGGCGGGTCAGTACTGTACTTTCTCAGTATCTGCAGATGGTTCAGTGAAAGCTTGTGGAAAAGGCAGCTATGGGCGTCTGGGTCTGGGAGACTCCAACAACCAGTCCATGCCCAAGAAACTTGTGCTGGAGCCACACAGGAACATGAAGAAAGTGTCATCCTCTAAGGGCTCTGATGGTCACACTTTGGCCATTACTGTAGAGGGAGAGGTACGTAGTTATAATTGCTACTGGTGCTAGACTGTGTCTGTTTCATACCACATAGGATTAATGTTGTTCTCCAAATGTATTAAAGGAATAATATGTAGCATTGACTGTTTAAAAGGTGTACTGCAATCCAAATTCATGTGTGTGTTGATGGGTGGAGGACACTGAACATACACAAGCAAACGTGAGATGAGTGAAAAATTACACTTTGACAATGACAAATGACAACGAGTCCGAACTGTGTGCTAAGTTCTTCAGCTAATGTGTTTTTGTTGTTATAAATGATTATAAATGTATTATTCTGTCAGGGTTAGCTTGATGCATGGCTGGTTATAAGTACCGCAGCCAAAGCTAAGCCTGTTATCCTGAAAACAAACACCCACTGCTGCGAAATACACAGTTGGAATTGGAAGTTGAAGTTGGAATTACCACATTCCAGGCACCTGATAACACATAGCTCATTTATCAGGTAATGTATAAATCATCTCACATTTATTTCTGAGAACTGTTCTTGTTGCAGACAATGCAGATCTCAGTTATCAAGTAAAATGTACCCTCACTGGCATCAGGCAAAGCCAGTGAGGACTGGTCAGGTGCAGATCATACAAGACAGAGGTGGAAGGGATGAGGAACAGTGGCGGAGGAGAAGAAGAGAGTGCATCTTCGTTTGTTCCTCCAGTGTGACTGATAGCATTTATTGTTACCATGATGAAGCTAGTGAGCACTAGTTAGGATCACTTCACCAACAACACTGTGTCAAATGCTCACTACCCTGATAAACCTGCTGCACATGGACTACAGATTGCGATTAATTAATTATGATAATTTGTTCCATTATTTATGATTGATTATCTTTCTTTATTATGAAGGTTCTCAAAATTTTTCTTTCAGGTCTTCAGCTGGGGTGATGGAGAGTATGGGAAGCTGGGACATGGCAACAGCGCTACACAGAAATACCCCAAAATAATTCAAGGACCGCTTTTAGGCAAAGTAAGCTTGAAGGAAACCAATGTCTGCAAATGGCAGAAAATCTGGATAGAATATGTTTAATGTAATGCTTTGCATGTAACCGTGTCTTTGCCAGGTTGTTGTTTGTGTGTCTGCTGGCTACAGACACAGTGCTGCTGTAACCAATGATGGAGAGCTTTATACATGGGGGGAAGGAGACTTCGGAAGACTTGGTACACACATTATTTCTAAAGTTACTTGTTCTCATTTGTCTCAACAATTTTAAAGTGTAAGCCGTCTTCTGGAATGTTAGTGACATGATATGTTTCTCCCTGGGCAGGTCACAGTGACAGTCAGAGTCGAAATATGCCCACACTGGTGAAGGACATCAGTGGTGTAGGTCAGGTGGCCTGTGGCAGCTCACACACAATTGCGGTGGCACAGGATGGCCGCACTGTTTGGTCCTTTGGAGGAGGAGACAATGGTATGTTGATAGATGACACAGCATTACACATTGAGTGGAAGTTAAGCATTTGTATACAAAATATATATATTTGCTTGAGAAAAAATCTGATGCTTATCATGACATTTTTTATATTTTTATATTGTACTTTTTAGTCTAAAGTTTAGATTTTATATTCTATTTATATATTTTTTTTGCTTATTCTGTATGCCTATTTGTTCTGCACTGTTAAAGCTGGAGCCACGTCGTCTCGTCTCTCTGTGTACCTGTACAGTATATAGCAGAGATGACAATAAAGTTTACTTTGACTTTGACTTTGACAACAACACACACCACTTTACCTAAATGCCACCAACCGCAGCAGTATTCTTTGTGGTGTATCATAACAGAAATATCTTGAGCTAGTGTGAACTCATGGTAGTACTCATGTATGACTCATCCTTGCAGGTAAACTAGGCCACGGAGACACCAGTCGTGTGTATCGCCCCAAAGTCATAGAGGCCCTGCATGGATTTATCATCAGGAAAGTGTGTGCTGGCAGCCAGTCATCTCTCGCTCTTACCTCTGCAGGACAGGTGAGACATTTAAATAATTAATTTGCTAATACTAGTTTTGTTTTTGCATAAATTTAATTCTAGCATTTGCACCCACTGTTCTTTGACAAAACAAAGGCTAGGTAAAACCAGAGGTGTATAAAGTACACAAACTCAATACTTAAGTAAAAGTGCAAGTATTTGCCTAGAAAAATACTCCACTACAAGTAGAAGTACCCTTTAATTTTTCTACTCAAGTA